>MU167210.1:866425-888970 GCA_015951145.1 Cronartium quercuum f. sp. fusiforme G11
TAATGCTCTGGCACCATATTGCAGTGTAATTCCATCGCACCTAATCCTACTGACACTGCATCGCATATCTCGGGGTGATAGAACATCGGATAGGCCCATCCGATACAAATATCTTGGCAGTGTGTATATCAATACTCATAGCTAAAAATGGATATAAAATTCATCCTGAGTGCATGTCACTCCTAATCATACCCAAAGGTGATGTGGGTAAAATCCTCATGATATGAACTGAAAAATTGGGAGGAAAGAACTGGAAAGTCAAAAAAAATGTTTGATGTGGAGAGCTAGATGGAAATGGAGGTTGACAAAAACATGATACCTTGATACTTGTCAAAGTTAGTCTTATCTGAGAAGCCAAACCTGGACTTATTCTCAGAGTAATTCTAACTTTGGGTACTTTTAAATATTTAACAAGTCTTACTAAGACTTACTTAAATAGACAAAAGCACAACAAGCAGTGACACTGCCAACATATTTTCATTGCATGGAAGCTTGCTATGTAACACAGCATGTCTTCATGTGATACTATGGACCATTTTTCAAGGTCCCTACCTTGGAAAATAGACCTATTGCATCGCATCTTGGCCTGCTATGTGACATAGCATTCCTTTATGCGATGCAATTTTCTTGGCGGTGACTGTATGTAAAAAATGCACAAATTTTAGTCTTGAGATAATATGGTTTCCCCATATTATGCCATGGCTGACAATACTGTTGAATACAAAGCAGCCAGAGATAGTAATTGGATTGACATTGAGCATAGTGCAGGGAAAGATTGATAGGAGCACCAAAGGAGTCTCAGTTTTCCATAAGGTTCTTTGTGAGAGAGCCTGTCAAGTTATAGTAATGCTTTTAGTGGTTCTTGGGATGATATTGGCACTCTCTTCATGCTGGTATGTCTTGATGCATGTACATCACATATTCAGGGGTAGATCCAATAGAGAGCAATAGTGAAAAGAGAGGATGTTTTCAGACATGTGGTTGAGTATGACTGAAAGTGTTTCTTGTATGTTGTCAGCTCTGAGACCTACCTGGTAGTCCTGCAGGCTAGCAAACAGCATAGTCACACATGGTAACCACATGTAATCCAATAAAGAACACATGTAAAATCAAATCTACATATGTAATACATTAAGTTACATATGTAATATATTAAGTTACATATGAGCAACATATGTAATGTATCAAGTTATGTATGGTAAGTATATGTGATATGTCAAGTTACATATGGTGAAATTATATAATGTATCAAGTATATATAAAGAGCATATGTAACAAAAAAATAGTCACAACTAAGGCTCAGTATCAAGAGCCATAAACATGTACACTTATGATAAGGCCTACATGTTAGGTCTTGTAACTAGTACAAGAACCACAACTGGGTGCAGCATGACCAGAACTAATAGCTGAAACATAGCATCCTTGTATTGAGGGAAGAACAGGTATATGAACCCTTCCTCCTTGAGAAATAAAGCCCTGGTTTCTCCCTCAACCTTTTACCACATACCAAAAACTGAACACCACACTATTGAGGATATGTCCTATAGAACATCTACTCAAAAGTGTACTGCCCATTAGGTAAGTAACTAGGTCAGGGTAGTAGAAGCCTTTCTTGCTATACCCTCCACTAGTTGAGAATTAGCTATGAAGTAGAGATAAAGCACTCAGATTAGAGGGAGTCATAAAAGTCAGACTCAATTACAACATCTAATCTTCTATGAGGTAACTCTATTCAAAGAGCCCTTCAAAAGGATCTACAAGGAAGCCTATTCAAAGGCCCCTTCAAAGATAGTTTCCTGGTATCAAATCCTCTTTTGAGAGGTCCTTTAACTGAAGTCTTTACTTGTTTATTGTAGTACAGACTCAGCTTGGTACCCATATTTCCATGACATAGTAAAAAGGAAAGCTTAGAAAAAGGCCTTCCCCTCACATATGTTGACCAGGATGTGTGATTGAGAGAAGAGTGATTTGTGTGATTGAGCTTTGTGTATTTCCTTTTTCCTTTTTCAGCAGTCTTGGTGTTGGGGCAGATATCTAATTAGTTATAAGGGACACATGTTGATGCCTCCAATTCTTGCTCTTTCTCATCAACTAGAGAATCAAAGGTAAATCTTTCCCTACTGATTTTTTATCTTCAAAATATATATTTGAAGTCCTGACTCTGTTATTACTTTTTTCATTCTCTCTGTTTTATACCTGCTTTTGCAGGTCAGCCTCTTTATTTTTGAGCCTTTGCCTCAACACACCTTTGCTCACTTTTCTCAAATGGCCTGCTTGTATGAGGTCACACTCAGAGCACCCTGCAAACTTTTGAGTCTTTACAGAGACAACATATATGACCCCACTACAACTGTTTCCTGGAACAGGAGGTGTGCAGAATGAGCTTCACTTGCCTCCAAAACATCATACCCACATGGTATCAAACAATAAATTGGTCAGCTCAATTTGCAGGGGGTGGCTTCTGTCAGGCTACCTACCTGATCAATTATTGCAAGTGAAGGATTTTCAAGACCTAAATAGGCAATCTTGCTAGCAGTATTGAGAACTGCCAAGTAATGACTTCAGTTAGTTGACCTCAAGCATTGAGGATTTATAGAACTGCATCTGGTAATTATGATCTTCACTCAGGGATCAGAGTTACAGTTGGGCACTGGTAACACTCCACTTTGATCCTTCTTTTACAAGCCAGGGTGCTCTTTTCCTGCTTGGGTGATTCTTCTGCTCCAAGCCTTGTGAGTCTTCACAAAAAAGGGTAGTAACAAGCAGGGTCTACCAACCTATGGGATGTCCCCTTATATACTAATATCTACTGCACCTAGCATGCTTGTGTAGATAACTTAGTAAAAGTATCCCCAAAGGTGTGCTAGTGAAGCTGTTTAGGCATTTCTAGTGAAAAGTAAGGAGGGAAAACACCCCTGGCGGAGAGGGGGGGTTTTGATACCCTGATCTCATATTTTTCCCTCATTATTGATTTATTGGTCCAATTGTGGTTTTAAGGTTGCCATGGAGACCTTTGGTCAACTTGTGGTTGAATACTTATTACAAGGTTGTGTATCCCTTCTTGTCATAGGTACATATACATATGGCTCTTGAAACTGAACCTCAAGAATCATGCAAAAGCTCAGGGCATTCAAAAGTTTGAAGGCAAGTCCCCAAGATCTTTGATTTGGGAGTTGATTCCTTTTCTTTCAAACAATCCAAAGAGGCAAGGGTGGTGAACCAAGGGGAAGGCCAACTTGACATCTGCAAACAGAGTCAACACTGAGACAGCTATGCTAATCTATGTTACCAGATACTTAGAGGGTATCATAGCTGTCATCAGTCAACAGGATTTTTCCCATCATGCTAGCATAGCTAGCTTTTTCAATGCTACCCTACACTACAGGGCCAAAATCCCTGTAGAGGGTATTTTTCCATGGTCTGTGATAACAAACCAGTAATTTGATCCATTACACTATTCAATAGGGATCAGCTACGGATAAAGTAACTGTCTCAGGGTTGACAGAGTGCCTACAACCCATCTCCTTTGCCCATTTGCACTTGAAACCATGCTGTGGGTTGAACCAAAGATTGTTCCTGGGTAGGGCAAAAAGAAGCTTTCCGAGTACGGGAGTCGAACCCGTCTCTTTCGCGCACTCGAAGCTTCTTAAGTGAGAGGCGAACATACTAGCCGATATACGAACTCGGATATTATCCGGCCAGGCCCCATTATGATATTTCACTGGAAAAAATCAAAAAGGCTCTACCAACTGACTTAGCCAGGCTGGGCTTCTATCGATTTGTGAAGACACACCGTAAACACACGAGGTGTCCACTGCTTCCCAAAAAGTACGCCTCAGAAATTTATGGGTGACAGCTAAGGGATTCGATCGATTGAATGGCTAATGGTACATAGAGCTCATGATGAGACTGCTTGTTGGTCATATAAACTCCTCACTCTGACACACTTTATCACGTCCAGTCTTCCCGATTTATGCTGATTTTTATGCACAAGAGTAGAATTATTGCGCAATTAATTTGTCGACCGAACCCCTGAAAGAACGGATTAAATCGGAATTCAGGCTCAAACGCCCATTCGATTCAACCGGATGTGTGAGTAAGTATATATGTGTTCCGATTGTATTTACGCTACAAGCGCTGTAAAGAACCGAAAAGATCAGACGTGAAGTCATGTTTCAGCTCAAATACCTTCACTTCATCGCAGCATGATATGGCGCCATCCGTATGCTGGGAAATTGGCTGTTACATGCACTATGTTGATTTTTTTGTAAAGACATTCTTATCGAGCTCATCACGCCATTCTGACTGATTTTTGTGCATTTTCGAGAATGAGTGGACTTCTTCGATGACACCACAATCCATTAAACAAGTTGTGATACACTTGGATGCGTTTCCTCCCGCCAGTAAGTTTGAAATCGATCCTTCTCTTGACCAGTCAGCGTCAATACTTTGAGCCTCAGAAGGCAGTCAATAAAAAGGCCAGATCTTGCTTCTACTTGCAAGTAAACCGTGACTGTGGGGGCCGGTCAAGCATGCAGAGCAGGCTGATCGGCAAACTTCTCTCACTTTCGATCGTATTATGCGCTATTCTATTTAGTTTCTCATCTTCGGCCTCAGTCTTGGTACGCCGAGGCGACTCGTCAACAAATTCGACTCTTGTCCTCCCCTCAACCTCCTCAACCTCCAACTCCACTCTTGAACCTAATTCAACTAGAAGAAGCGTCAACCTCACCGATGAAGTCGATGATTGCCTCAAACGAAAGGTTTCGACACAACTCTGGTTTGACCTAGGAATGAATGATTACATTAAAAATTATCCCCACGGCCAGTCAGTCTCACTCAAGGTTAGTGAAACTTGAGTCACACATCCTATGGACTTCTCGATAAATTAAATGCCATTGATGTACATAGGATTACGCCGATACTGTTGGTGCAACTAATTTCAACTTTCGAATCGGAGGCATATGTCGAGTCGACCAAGTGAGACAACAAGATATTATATCGTCAATCTAAACACAAGCCATATCAAACTCATGACTTTTCGTGTTGACACTTCTCTGTTAGTTGTGTAATGGTGTACGTGGTCAGGATTGGTACGCACTCATTGCCGCCCAAAGGTGGAGCACTCACATGAATCAAGCGTTCCGAGCTGTCGCATTTGCGTCGACTATCGCGATGGGTGAGTAAAAAAAACTTATCGAGAGAATAGAATTTCTTCACAAACATACCAATCTCTAGTTTTACCCCACCCTTTCTGTAGAAATCACACAGTCAATGGTAATATATAGCGCTCGCCAGATTTTTTGCGTGACCACAAACTAATTTATGATGTATGATTCATAAAGGCATTTGATTTCATACCCGCACCTACACACATAATGGAATATATCTCTACCTCAATCTCTGCTGTATTTTGGGTCATATTAGCTTTACCTGGGGTATGGTTTGGACCTGTAGGGAAATACTATTATCGAGCTGTACTTAGCGTATTCTATGCGGTTCGTTCAATTACTAGTCTTCTCTTACGCGCGAGCGCAAAAAAAAAAAAAAGATCAAGTCATGATGGGCTGATGTAATTTTTCTTTGAAGACTACTGGAATTGTTAGACCTATTTCAACTTTTCTTTATCCTACTTCATCAAGAGCTTTTACTCAGGTCAGACCAGGGTTTTTTTTTTCTCTCTTTCTTTCTTCTTCTTCTTCTTCTTGTGGTCCCAAATTAAATTCATTCATCAAAATTGAAACCACTTCGTTTTCAATCTTTTAGTGGTCAGATATAGCTTGGCTTATGACTCGAGTTCAGAGAGACGTTCAACAAACTATGATCAATATTACTGAAACTGTCAAGAAAGCTCCGATTAGCTCAGATGAAGGTCTCTACGGTCTCAATCACGATGGAAATCTTTTTTCGGATCGCCCTATACAAACTGAATCTGAGTATCAGGCTACTTTTGATAAAGCTTTCAGACTTCAAGCTTTAAGTCACTTATGGAGATCAGAAGTGAGTATTCCTTCATCTGATTAAAAAAGAATCTTCCGTCATGAAATTTGATTAGGTTTTTTTTTTTTTTATAGAATTTATTTATTACAAGAGGAAGTGTAGGTTGTTCCTTTGTTGACATCATCTTATGAGGTTTATGTGTTCTGATTTTTTTTTTTTTTTCAAAAAAAAAATACAGGATCCATGTAATGGAGATGGAGAAAACGGTGCCTGGACAGGAAGGGATGTGATATCATATTGTAGTCCAGATGGAATGTAAGAATCATATTCTGATTGTATCTGATCGAAAGAAAAATTCCAGGAATCTGACCCTTGATTTTTTTTTTTTTTTTTTGTCAGTATGATGAATGTGATTCAAGCAAAAGGAAAGCACGCGCGATCTAAAATCTTTGGTGGACATAGAGTTTTAGAAAAGTATAACTTCACTGCTGAATTTCTTACTACTACAGCTTGGGAATGTCAACAAAAGGTTGGTGGTGTGGTGGAACCCACAACTTGGCACAATGCGTGAGTTTGAAAGTAGTCCTTGGAAGTGTTGTTTTTATTAAGAGATACTATCATATTAATGGCGTATTTTCATCTCTCTAGGACAGACACTGAGTTATCTTCATTGTTGAGTAATGAATGTATGTTTACACTTCCAATATGTGATCTTACACAACCCAGTAAGTCAAGCGAGGCTTTTATGTGCCTTGAGATGCTGTAATATGCAAGTCACAACCTTATGCTAATTACTTGCTGATCTTTTCTTAAAGGCATCAAGGCAGAGCGTGATAGAGGTTCAGGAACCGTCGAAGCATGCCGAAAAATCGGAAAGCTTAAAATCTGAACATCTCAGATCAGCTGTTGTCATTCTGGGATTTTGGGTTTTCTTGTAATATGAGTTTGGACGTTGAAGAAGATGTACAAAGATTTCTTGGAGAGAAGGTCCATAGCAAGTTTGGTAGCAAAGCTCTAATTTATTACTTTGTACTAGAATTATGCCCATGTATAATTATTTACCTGTACACATAATTAGCAAAGTTTGTTTTATCTATAATTGAACAGTTCTGTTCTCTCTCATTTTCTGTGGGATTTTGCCTGTGAAAATCTTTAATTGCTTTATGATAATTGCTTTGTAAGGAATTTCTTTCAGCTTGACAGCTAGTATTTTTTGCATGTATCTTGCGTATCTTTTGGTAGCTAAATGAATAGAAATTGAATTCTCTACCTACTGATTGCCACCTTTTGAGACATTGAAAGCTGATGTTATGTACTTGTCAGTAATTTGTGACTACAATTCTCTTGACATGTGTGAACCTGCAAAAATACAGTCAGCGCGCCGAGTGACATTAAACGTAACTCAAAACATGGTGACATGCTTGAAGCAGCTCTATAAATTTGATTTCGAGTCTTGAGTTGATAATTTGTATCCAATACCTCACCACTTCTCAAGCAATATTATCATCATAATCAGATCTCAACCATGCCGGGTGATCCACCCGAACGAGCAAACACTGCGGTCTCGATGATTCCTCGTATGCTGGACTCCTTACGGGCTTTAGCGCTTGCCGAAGAAACCCATGCCGATAGAGCTAAGTTGAAAGGGAAAGTAGCCTGGTTCGGTGACGTAGGTGACTTCGTTAATTAGTCTCTTTATCTTTTCGTAATGACTAGTCTACCTTCCGAAAGCAGGAACTAAACAGCTTTTGATTGACCTCAAAAATTGGCGGCTGACACATATTTCTTGTCACTGGCTATCGCTCAGGTCTTGAGGATTAGAGGCTCAGTAAGAGAGTATTTCACTCTGTTCACAACCATTTGGCGGTTGGGATCGAATTATCAGATCTTCCTAGCTTACCTACGAATGTATCCGTCAGACTGTCCTTGATGTTTGGAAAGCGGTGATAGTCGTAACTGTATGGGCAACTGGTAAGCGCTCAGCGCCGCTGAACATCTGGTCCTAGTAATGTTGTAACTCATCACGAACCAACATATATATTCATCAGTGGTCGCCGTCGCCGATTTTGTCTATGGCAGAGAATTCAACTTATCCAGCTCAGTCGTCCCCCTACTTTCGGTGGTGGTCGGTCTCATGCTGGTGTTTCGCAACACAACGGCGTTTGCGCGGTGAGGGGGAAAACGGTTTGAAAGGTTCAGATACCGCCAGTCTTACTGACACAGTGGATTCTTCCAGGTGGGACGAAGGCAGAAAGTCATTCACGGCTCTGCGATCACTTGTGCGCAACCTCGCTCGAGATTATTGGATATCGGTCGGTGGGCCATGTCCTGGCCAGGATGCAAACGTAGTCAACCTCCCTCAGAATGAAGTTCGTACTAAAGCTAGGTGTCTTCGCCTCATGGTCGCATTTGTCGTAGCCGCTAAGAGGCATGTCAGAGGTCAATATGGCATCGACTATGAAGATTTGAGAGCTTTGCTGCCTCCAGAGTTCTACACTCAAACGGATACACTGGGATTTGGCTATGATGCCGCGGAAGCCGATATGGAGACCGAACAGCAGCCACATGATGCAACCACACCCGAATCACCTCATCAATCTCCAGACCTGGCCTCGAAGCCTGTATCAGCTCCGATCCCGTCCGCTACGAACCCACCTAATCAGGCGGCTTCCTCTGCGATCGTGCCTCGTGCGGGTCGTTCCAAGCCTCGTCTGAGGCAAACTTCAGTCTTTTCTAGCCAGGAGCAAGAATGGCTTCAAGCGGATCTGCCCGTTCTCCCTTCAGAAACCTCACCGTTGCTTAGGAAGATAGCTTCTGATCATAGGCTAGAAGATCCGACAACTGTTGTTATCCATAATTACCTCTCCAAACCATCTTTACCACTACCGCTAGTAATCGCACACCAAATACATTTATATGTAGCCCGATGCAAGGGAAAGGGCTATTTGGAAAGTGTTGGACCACCCGGCTTCGGACGTTTGATTCAAGGGGTGATGACCATGACGGACCTGTTCGGACAGCTTGAGACACTTGAGGCGGTCAAGATTCCTGCTTGCTATGGTATCCACCTCAAACAGTGTACGACTCTGTACTTGTTTGCTTTACCTCTCACTCTTGCATCAGGTTGGTAACGTCTCTCTGTGCTTACGAGCCTAAAGAGATTGGCTGATAGCTTTGATTCATACCAATTATACAGATTTAGGCTGGATGTTGATTCCATCTGTAACAATTGTTGCCTTCACACTCATGGGTAAGTGTGTTATTTGACTATCTTGTTATTTTGCTGTATACTGAGGTTGACATGCTCTCTCTATCTATCCCATCGATCACAAAGGGATCGAGGCTTTAGCAAGAGAGTGCGAAGATCCATTTGGAGTGGATCCATCTGATTTGCCATTGGATTACATGTGTGCCGAGCTGAGGAACGAAGTCGAACATCTGATTGCCAAGCTCGGCTCTAATCCGGACGCGGATATCATGTTTTAAGCTGTTCATTCATCCCCTTTCAGTTTTATCTATCGTCGTCATAGCTCAATACAGCAGATAATCTCTTTCTCCCCCTCCTTGATACCGCCAAATGCCATCTACCATCTTTCTCCGCATTCCGTCAATTGTACTTTCGTATGGACCTCACATGTATAAGGTTCATTTCCATGTTTTTTTTCCTATAGATCATTCTTCAAGTTACTTTTAGACTTTTTACAGTTTGCTTTCTGTTGGACAATCCCGTTATTGGTTTAGAGTGCTGTAACTTTGGTCACTGATCAATGGTATAACCCCAGCCTTGTGTACCTAAACGGCCAGCATTAGATAAGTTCAATTCGTGGAAAATGTATCAAATGAAAGGCAAAATGCACATTTTCAGCTCAGCCTCTACATTTCCACTTGTAGAATATTTTTAATGCTGGCGGTGCTACCATCGGAAACCCTAGACACAGCATACACTTTAGACGACAAGTCTATTTTCTGCTCACTAATCTGACAACAATTTCTGACATGCAAAAATGGATTTTGCTTGGCCCTGCAACTTCTTCACAGATACAATACTTGATTTTTTTTGAGAGATTTGTATGTTAAAGTTTTCGTGTAGGCCACTTGCTTGCCTACTCAAAACCGAAAACTACTAACAAGATTGAGATTTCGGCGAACATCAGGTTGATGCGGGCAAGGAGCAATGTAATAAGGGATTTCAAGTTGGACGTTTCCCTTTTTTGTTTTGTTTGTTTGTTTGTTTGTCAAATTTAGTGCTGGCTTCCTTAAATAACCGTAGGTACTATGCCCTAAAAACTTATAATATGGGGCTGAGTTCTTTGAAGAGTTTGTACTGCGAAATTTTCCAACTTTGAAACCCCCTAATGAGAGAAGAACTTGCTTGAACCTATGAGAAAGGCTAAGGGCGCTGGTGCTCACGTTTCATCATTCACCATTCACCGTCAAAGAGGAGTTGCTGTTTGTGACCCCAAAATGGAATAATCAGAGCCACAAGAGAGAGAGAGAGAGAGAGAGAGCAGACGCAAATGCATGGCGGCAATCAAGTGTCCTTTCTTCTCTCAAATGAAGCTTTTGACTCGCTTACAACACGAGTTTACCTCTACGAGCCAGAATGCTTGATACGATTTTTACATGTAAGGTATCTGTTCATACAAACGTTTCTTGAAAGCAAACTAATCGAGAGTGATCCAAAAGCTGAAAATTGACTTTATCCTTTTAATCGTCGCCTTGGGGGACCTCGTCTTCCAAATATTTGATCAATCGAACTCGCATCTCAGTTGTTTCGTCACCTCGCAGTACGTCCGAAACAAACTTTGCCTCCACCGACATTCCCACCTGAGAGATCAATTAAGTGAGGTTACGTTAAGCAGGAAAATATTCAAGACAAGCTCCACAAAAACAAAACGAGTGCCAGGGATGTATGAAAAGGTTATCTAACCATTTCCAGAGCTCCACGAATCACGCCGCATAACACCTGACTATACCACAACCCACCAACCGAATTACCTTCGCCTCCTTTCAGTTGAGCCCCAAGAGCGTCTTCAGGAAGTTCGACAAATTCGGCCAGGATATTCTCGTCAAAGTGTAATGTGAACTCTTTTAGTCCACTGGTAACTTGAGGATTGTGAGTAACATTCGGGGAGTAACCGATGAATGCCTTGAAGGCGACCTTGGATGTCACTTCGCCTACCTCGCGAAAAGTTGAACACCGTGGAAGTGAAGACCTAGCCAAAAAATCTTCGATTAATCTTGTTCCGATGTTATAACCCCTGTTTTCAACAAGTCAAAATTGTATCAGAACACATGATCCAAACTTATATACCACTGATACTCTGTGATAAGTGAAATTCAGGAGAAGAGTCAGAAAAAAAAAAAAACGTGGAGATCCACATTTTATCAAGCTGTTGATTGACCTGGCCATAATCTTCATAATCCTTGACGAGTTGAACGACTAAAGCACCGTAAGTGAGAGCAAAGAATTCTCCATTAATCTTTTCAGCACGTTTCCATAATTCATCACCCTGATTTAAGAACTTTTTTGCTTCCATTTTTTTTTTTTTCTTTTTTTTGTTCTTCTTGTTCTTCTTCTTCTTCTTTAATGAAAATAAAAAATTAACAAAAATGTTGATCGATGGTTTTGAGGGAAGTTGATATGAACGTACTCACCCGATTCAACAAACAAAACTTAGAGTCAACGTAAAGAAACACGCTTGTGCCCCGAGCCCCGAGCCTCGAGCGCGGAGCCGGGACCGACGTCCACCCGCGCGCGGTAAAGTCCCGGATCTCCAAAAACCGGGATAATCAGACCTGGACCTCTAACATCATTCCGTCTACATAAATCTAACAAGGGGACTAAGCAAGAAGCTCAAACTTACTAAAGTCCCTTGTTAACTTGTGAGGGCCCGCTCTAGCAAGAAACTTCGTATATATATATATGGTGCATACCATGATCTTGGCATGAGCAAAAAATCTGTTGGAGTTTCCCCCCCCCCCCCCCCCCCCCACAAAAAAAAAAAAAAAAAAAAAAAAAAAAAAATCTGTATATCCATAGTGCATAACATTTAAACCTAACTAGACCTTGCCCCTTCAGGACTTGGTCCCAAGTTTTAAAGTGTCCGGATGATTTTTTTTTTTTTTTTTTCTATCATCATCATCATCATAGTGAGATAGCCAGATATGATAATGAACCAGAAAAATCTGTTCATGCATGACCCTTCACAACACATCCCTAAATATATATATATATATATATATATAGAGAGAGAGAGAGGCTTTTTGTGATCACAAACCCTACTGAAATGTAAACTTGGGGCCCAAGTTTTTCACTGATTTTGGCAGGCTAGAGAATATAAAAATAGAAAAATAGGATGGAAGGTTGAAGGCGCTAAAGCGCTCCTTCAGTATTGGCAAGGATAGACTCCTTGTCCAGAGCATTGCTCTGATAGATCATTCCAAGAAGTGGGCACAAACCTAGAGCTTCCCTGTACGGTGACTGAAGTCTCTTCACTAAAAAATTTATGAAACGTGAGGTTTTACAAAGGGCAAATGTACAAATACTCAACTGACAGAGAGCCAAACCCAAAGCAAACTATAAATACCATATGAACTTGACGGTGATCAAGACGAGAGAAGCAGTCTATGAGGCTACTAAAACAGTAAACATATGCACCTTTCAGGTTAGAGCAGTAACCTCTTTCAACAAAACACATTGGTTGAAACAGATGGGACAGAAAGAACATAAGAGGCCAATGCTTGTAAAAGGTTACTGCAGCTAACTTGAACAGAGACAAGCATAGAAACAATACACCAGAATTCTGGAACAATGCAGTGATGAAAACAAGCAAATGAGATCAGAAAACGCAGTGAACACTAGTACGCAAGTTGTACATGAGGTCCCTTGCGCTAGTCAACTCTTTCTACATTGATAATTTTCAAAAAAAAAAAAAAAAACAGTCACAAACACCGCCCAGCGGCTCCTTAGGGAAGATTTCCGTAACTCAATGGAGTAAAATCGAGCTGTGATCGCTAGCTGCTGGGTCGATCACTAGATCGCTAGCGCCAATCCTTGGCCCACGATGCTGCCGGCTCCAATTTACGGTGCCCATCTCACTCAATCGAGAAACGGCCCGGGCCCAAGCAAAAGTCTCTTCTTCACCCGAGAAAAGTGAGCTGGTACCAATAGTCTGAAGGTCGAGTCCCTAAGCAAAAAAAAAAACCTTTCAAAGTCCAGTATCTTCATGTTCTTTCTTTGAGACGAAGCCAAGGGGAGTAACCTACGAGATCATCCATCGCCGCCCGCATTTCTGGGGAAATTGATTTCTGTGATTTTTCTGATCCGTCAGAGAAGATCTGTGCAACTGAAAGTGACTAGTCAGGATCGGGACCACAGCAGGCTCGATGAAGAAAGGGCCCAGTTACTCAACTGGGTACTTCAGATAACGTGAAGAGCTTCGTCTTGGACTCATATGCTGCATCGAGGAAAAGGATGAACCGACGAGCCTGGGTGAAATCAATTGAGGACAAAAGATCGCCCTTAATAAGTTTCTTGTAGGAGAGAGAGCAAGGTAATTTGATCAAGATGTAGATGACTTTCCATATCACGTTGTGAAAGTGTCAACTTGGGCACATCAGTGAGGAAAACAATTGGAAAACGTTTGACAATTTCGAGGTAATCGCTCGCGCTCAGTGCGTTCCCGCATAGTTCCTGGAAGTTAAACCAAGCTACTTCGCCTGTGCTTAAGGGAACCTTGAGCGTCCTACCCCATATCTTTAGCACGCGGTCAGGCAAAACTGGGTCGTCATCGGTCAAGGCTTCAAAGAGCTTATTAAATTCGGCTCGATTAGGCTGATCAAGAGGTGAAAAATAAACTTTGGAGAGCGCGTGAGGCTGCTTGCGGTAATCGGTTCCCGAGTTGAGATCCGTGACGAGGAATTGAGATTTAATAAGTTCGATGCATGGTACGAAGGAAGCGCGTTGAATGCCGTTCTTGTAGAGCTCATCAGGATGTCGACTGGTTTGTCCAATATCAGCGAAGAGGTCTCAGGAACACATTAGGAAATTGTACATCAACTGATGAAGCACTTGAAAAATCAAGAATCTCATTCACTTCGAAGTCATCACGCAAACAACTCCATACGCAATCAGGGTTTCAAAAAGCCGTTTTAGAATCATAGCGTCAACAATATCTGTCACCTGCGTATTTCACATGAATCGATAAAGGGTTGGGTCAAGAAATCTCAGCCATCCCTTCATCTAGACACATTTGTCCCACCCTGGGGCAACGACTTTCACGTGATCGATCACTTGCCTGGAATTCATCGAAGCAAAGGATGCGGGACTCTCGGGCAAGATCTCTGGCAATTGACACCAAGACATCTACTTGTACATGGTCGGCAGTACCATCAGTAGGATACTGGAGTGCATGGTTTCGCTTATGAACTTCTACCATAAACTGGTGGAAGTGTATTCTCTGAGCCGGTAGAGCTACGTTTCCGAGAGAGGGAAGTGAGTCGTAGAAGAGATCCATCAACTGTTCCGGGGTACGTGTACATGAGATGACTAGGTCAAGATCGTGAGACGGTGGTGAAAGCGCAAGTCAGACACTTTGACGGACCATGGATTTCCCGGTACCTACAGATCCATATAGATAGAGGCCTTTAGGTGCATTCAAGTTTGAGTTTGGGGGTGAGCTGTTCGGATTTCTGTTGTTAAATATGCCACCAGCTAGTCTGTTTAACTGAATCGCCCCGAGAGCATGTAAGGAGAAAAGTCAGGTCTTATGGGTCATGTTTTTGAAGGACGACTGAACTCGGAGTAGGAAAGGTAGCTTACCCATCCTTCGGAACTGGATCCCACAGCGCTGGGCGGTGAAAGTTGGATGGTAGGGGGATGATATTCGGATAATCGATTGTACAAGTCCTGTAATTTGTTGACGATCGTGAGCTGATGGGCGTCTTCTCGGAGAATGCCAGCCTCTACTCGGCTGCGGTAAATATCGATTGGTCCGCCTGCTCTTGAAGAGGCTGGAAGCTGAGAGTGTGTTTGAAGAGGGGCAGAATTAAAAGGGGTGTGTGAATCTGGAAGGGGTTGGGTGGAAGTGGGAGGAGTTGAGAAGGTAGGACTAGCGGAAGCGGATGGCCGAGCTTGGGTGGTATTAAGTGAGTGCCGATGAGGTGCCGAGCTTGCCTGAAGATGAGCGGTAGTAGCCGGAGGGTAGGCCAGCTTGGAAGCTCGGCGCAGTGACCGAAGGCGCCGACCGGCGAGCGAAAGCGGGTGAGGGATTGGCATGACGGAGGGTGGCTGAGTGAAGTCGGGGTGAGGGAGGATTATGTGATCGATCGGTCACGTGACGAGGTAAAACCTGTGTAATGTAAACTCAAAGTGTAAATCTGGAAAAAGACTGGGATCAGTAAATCCACTTGGATCCCTGCAAAAACACAAAACTCTCAATGTCTGGAGGGATTCCATTCGGTGGTCACAGTACTAAAATTAATCAAATGTATGAATGATTGGATTGCTATGACGAAAACTGAAAATTGGAACCAAGAACCACAGTCCACAAAGGATACGTCCTCAAAACCTCAAACAAAGTCTCAACAACTGCGTCTCACACACAAATAAACACCTTTCCAATTGCTAAACATATTTTTATATATTTTTTGGTAAGCTAAACACAAAAGAAAATTCTTGAACGTCCTTGATTGGGCTTCAACAACTTTACATACAATACTGTCCTTCAATCTATATTAAAAAAAAACCTCCACATCGACATCAGCTGCTAAATAGTGTGATCAAATAAACCTCCAAGTTCAGCTAGATCACAACATCATGGTGGCTACTGGTCTAATAGTTCAATGAAACGGGGTTGTCATCATCAAAGTCGACATTACCGTTGGCATTATGACGGGCTTGGACAGAGACCAAGATCTGAAATCAAGGAAGAGGACTGTCAGTCATATACTGCTTAAACGTTTGAGTTACACTATAGTATTTGACAACGGGGAAATCAGTTGAATAAACTTACCCCACTATTTTGAAGGCTCCGCAGTGCTCGTCCTCGCCCCGAAGAATAGCCGGTGCTGGTTTGTTGTCCTCCAAAAATACAAGAACCACCCTGCGAAAAAGGAAGAATTGTTAGCTTATCAATTGAAACAAAAAGTATTTGATTGTGTTACTTACCTCTGGCTGAGTGTATGAACTCTGAGCGCACTGGTTGATCACCAGGGCGGCAACATAAGACATTCTGTTCCAGTCGAACTATGGTTCCAAGAAAGGCGTTTTTAAAAAGATCAATATTGTTGTCAGCTTTAGGATCAACATAGGCATGTAGTGTCAGGCTATGAAAGTTTGATGCTTACCATGACCAGTGGGTTTTGTGAAGAGGGATTGTCGCTGATTATTCCAAAATCAAAGTGAAAAAAAAAGTCCAAGAGTAAGTGCATAGGAGCAGTGCAGAGATAGAGTCCTATTCATCAGATCGATGGAATCGAAAAATACTGAGTCTTTTGATTATTTCCACTCACAATATGACTATGCAACTTCTGTATGAAACGTAAAGTCTGGAGTCTGGCAGAAAGTAGAGTCAGCACCAGTCCTTTGGACAGAAATTTGCAGGGACAAACTGACTAGGCTCGATGCTGACTGAGTCCAGTCCTGGTTGACTCAAAGTTCGAACAATGTGTTGACAGTCCCTCTGATAAGAGTAAGTCAAGAAGCGCAAGTATTGTGATCAGCACACTGAACACAGACTGCAGATTATCTCCTCATCACAGAAAATAGGATTATTGAAAAGTACCTTGTTGGGTGATTGATAGACACCTGGTTGCTCAAAATTTTGAATCAGCCTTCTTTATAGAAGACGCTCTTTTGATAAAATAAAAGAAAACACGAACTCGGATAACATTGCACTTGACAATTGGCAGGGGAAAGGTTCAAGACTGCCGGCACGCCTACACTTGACGAGTTTGTAGCGCTTAACGGGTTGCTGTAAGAAGATGAGTAGGGCGTACCGACAGCGGCCCCCCCACTTCCATAATACATACCATTGGCGCCAATGCTGCTTGCTGATCCGCTCCGGACAGAATAAGTGCCGTTGTTAGAGCCTGAGCCATAACCACTAACAATATAGGATTGTGGCGAAGATGCAGAATAAGATTGTGACGATCCAGAATAGGGGTACGGTACTGATTGACTGAGATCCTGTGGGCCTGTTGAAAGAGCGCCAACCTGGCCGTTCGAACCTCCGTTGACGTATGAATTGGATCCCATCCCACCTTGAGACTGCAGATTACTCGAATAAGGAACTTGCGGTTGCGATGCAATTTGCGCCCCATAGCTTGATGAAATTCCATTGTTTGTCGACATTTGACTCGTCAATACTCCACCTGAAGAAAACGACGCAGTTTTTTGAACGGGAACTCCAGTCATCATGTAGGAGTTTTGTGAAGCCGATGGAATGTAATTTGTGGCCGTTCCGTTGTTGACCTGCATCTGACTGGCCAAACTCCTATCTGAAGAGGACTTGATTCTTCTCGAAGGGACCCCAGCCATCATCATTGGGCTCTGATTTTGACTGGCATATCCCACAGGTGTCCCTAATGTCCCCGTAGATTGTACGGAGCTTGGCTGGGCCCGATGCTGGCACATTACCCCGTCTCCTCCAAGCGGGTAGCTGTTGAGGACGACGGAGTAACCACGATGGAAATGAATATCATAAGAACGACTAGTAGTAGTGGTGGTCGAGGTAGTCGTGCTGGAGGAAGTGGTATATTGGCCACCTGCATACGAAACGTTAAGAATTGTCAGCAACCGCCAAAACTCCAAATCAATGATGGGAGCTCACCTGTCGAGTTTTGAGCTCCCAGGGATCCTGCGTATGGATTTGGCCGAGCATTTGTCGAAAGAAGACAAAGCGATAAAAGCACCGCGTTCAACATAGTGTTTGGGTTCATCCTTTTGTTCAGTAAAGGCTGGGTGACTTGATAACAGACGCTTATTCACGGATACTGTGAATGCAGAGTGGAAATGTTAAATTGAGTGATGTAAAATGATTGATTGAAAATGAAAAGGACTGTGGGTGATAAAGATGGATAACGGTGAAGTGTTGTTGGAAAAGAGTACGGAAGTGATGGAAATAACTTTCATCAAAGGCACCTAGAGATCCTGTTTTATACTCATCTGTGTACCGGGAGGATTGGTTATTGTGACTACCTCGCCTTTTACAACTGTGCGTCTTCGACACCAGTCAAACTTGTCGTCTCGTGCGTGGACGGGATCTCAAGCTGTGACCAAAATCGCGAAAACTGGCACTTCTGAGGGGACTTTCCTGTTTGTGGGAAACTGATCCCATCATCTTAGATGTACATGTGGTGCTGTTCCAGTGAGACACCTCGAAACGGAGGCCAGTTTGGCCGGAGAAGGACCCTTTCCATCGAGGCGGTGGCCGAGTATCAATCAGACAAAGTGATACCATTATGCAGGATGTGAGAGGTAGTGCTTGGCCCCCTCGCTGTCACAACGAGAAACTGTACGACCGAATGGACGATGGTAAGGCTTGAAACTTGTAGGCATCGATGCTACAGCTACTCAAGGATATCAATCAAGCAAGGAGAAAGAAGGACTATAAAAGTCATCTCAACAGATTTTAAGTTCAGTCAAGATTCAGAATACTTAACCCGACATCGCTGGTTCAGGACTCAGTTCATTCACGGTGTTCGGGATCGGGGTTTGATCCAGATCATCAACAATCCTCAAACTAAACTCGGCTTTATGAAGCATAATGTTTCTCTTTCAAATTACGTCATATTATCCTTCTCTTTTCTTATGCACAGTTTGTTCTGCCCATCTTTTCTGTGTTCCTTCTACCAATCCTTTCCTCGTGTTTGCGAAGAGTTTCATCTATTTATAGAATGGTTGTCTCCCCTATTTTTCTCAAAACCCTTCACATCCACAGGTGCTTCCTTCTGCTTCATCACTCCGTGTCCCTCGTAGCTTACGAGGTACTCTCTGTGCTGTCTAAGTCTCATAACCTTTTGAGGCTTAAGGCAAGCCTGGCATTTGCAAGGCAGGCTCAAGCTTAGCCCACACTGATCTGCTGGCTTATGACAGTCGAGAAGTTCAAGTAAAATATGGAACCTGAAACTGCTGGGTGATGCCACAAACTGCCTTAATATTTTCTGACCTGCACAAATACCATCTTTTTGCTTTCATTGGTAGGCATAAAGATATTAGATAGATTTGGCTCCAGGGCTAAAGAGAGAGAGAGAGAGAGAGAAAGGGAGGGAAATCTCCAGATTCACTGTCCTGGTATCACTTGTGATGAAAAAATGGCAAATACTTGATGTCTAAAGCCCCAACACATCAATAATTTCAATGGACGCCCCCAAACCATGGCATCTAAGCCAACTGATTAGATGGGAAGGAAACCAACCCCCCTGCAGGCAACAACCAACCCATGCTCTTGCCTCGCTTTTTGGATGTCTGCGAATTCCCGGGAACCTGTTTCAGCAAACAGCACTCTACCATTCAAGATTAAGTTCAACTCACCTATTCTAGTGCAATCACACACAGGTAGATTGATTACGCATTCAGCATGAATGTCATTAGGCAGAGGTCTGAATAAAGTACTGATTAGCATACTGCATTGGTGTGATTACTGGAACGATTGAGGCGTTAGGCTCACTTGTTTCTGTATGGGTCTTTGCCCATGCCATATTTCTGTTGACAATTCCAAGATGAAGTGGTGAGAAGTTCAGTTGAGAAACCATATTTGGCTGCAATGATTTCACTGGCGTAGATCTTCTGTGATGCCTTGTCACCCTTTGCAGTCACTATCCTCATCATCCTGAGTAGCCACGGTGCTTTCATCTTAGTTGAATGGACTTTAAGGCTTTTTTATAGCGTCATTGGACTCACACCCCAGATTTATCACACCATGACAGCTGATCACTTCCGACGTCAGCTCCATTTGGCCCTTTACCGGTACATAGATCCTTTTTTTAAGGGGAAAGAAGAGATAAGAACACATGTACAAACACATAGATACCCTCATCGCAAGTACACTAACTTACGTTTCCTCGTGTAATGAATGCATTCTACATAGAAAGGTGACCATTCGAAGAAATTATGAACACTTGTTTCTTGAAGTATGCAAATATATCAACACGTACCTTACCTCTAAGGACAGCCACAACGACGCGAGCCAGGAGCACATCACGATAACCATCGAGTAGCTGCTCAACCGAAATAGTTGGTTGGCTTAGAAAAAACTTTCCACCCTCAAGGATGCTCATTAGACCACCGGGTGAATTCATGGGCGCCTGTAAAAGGTTTTTGACCCATTCATTGAGATTACGATGATATTCGAGTCCCCACTTTGAGATCACGTAGCCTATGGTAGCAAGCTGAGTGTGGATATGATAAAGAAGTCAAAATTCCTCAAAAAAAGTGGTACTGAAGGATTGATCACACATACCGATACAAATTCTTGTCGCTCGGGGCGTGTGGATATCATGGGTGCTATGTCTGGTAGAATCACAACTGCGCCTGTTGAAAGAAGCGCTGAAGATGCAAAGAATTCAACCGCTATCGATGCGGGTGAGACCGAGGCGATAGCAAGTGCAACCAGTCCAGTGAGTGATGCAAATAATCCAACAAATACTGCAGAAGTCATCAGTGATCTTGGGCCTGAGTCGGGTTCGGTCCTTTTTGAAGCAAAAATTGTATGAGAAAAGATGTCAGCGTCACATCAACCTTGATCAAGTGCTTGCAGATGCATCTAGAATTATATGAAGAGCGAACGTACAAGTCACTGAGGAGCGCTGACGTGGATTCTTTTGGAGTTCAAGTTTACATTCAAGTTAATTCATAAGTATTCCGTTTTGTTCCGGCGTGGAAGTAAAGAAAGAGAGTCGTTCCTCAAATTCTCGTACCTTTGACTATGTCGATAGCAAAAGCAGAAATTTTGTACAAAAGGTTCATCCTCAAGTTCCACTCTTGCACCGCGTATAGCACATGCCAATCCGGGGCTTGAACTGGACTACAGATCTGTCCGATCATGCATTGCTGACCGATACCGCAACGAAAGTTATTTGCTCTCACCGATTTGGCGTATTCCTGGATCAATTGATATAAACAGAAGATTAGAAGAGATGTAGGAGAGAAAAATTGCAAAGCTTGAAAAGAAAGTGAGCCAACCTCGAGGGTAGAGTTATTCCAACTTTTTCCGTCCGAAAGGTATGAGTCTATCTTCAGGTCAGTCCACGTCTTTTGAGAAATAGGACCGGTCTCACATTTGGTGTCGAGGGACTGACCTGACACCAGATATGTGATGAGGAAAAGCAATAGAATATCATGATAGAGTTGGCGCATGATGTGATGACTGACTTGAATGAGTCGATTGCTAAGCGGAGTCTGATGTGGCATTTTTGTAGACGGAGAATGTCCTTCGCGCAGGTCTACGCAGTCCACTGCTGGCTCCTCATACAAGTCAGAAGCAGAGCATTCTACTACGCTGCAGACTTGTAATCATCTGCTGCTGTTTGTTGAAGTGTTTTGTCGAGATCGCTGTCTCCTTCTCTAGCTTTCGTGAAGAGTCAAGCGTTTGAAAGTCAAAGATGATCGATAGAAATTTGCTTTGCCTCGCAAGAAACCTAAAGACGTGGCATGAGCGTCTGTTTTCCATCCACAAGACGGCCTTTGCTCTTCTCCCAACTAGAACAACATCACTCAGATGATGGTCCGAGTCTGAAGACTTGACGTTAAATCAATGCGTCGTGAACCTTTTTCATCATGACGCGTGGTCTTTCTAAACTGGTGCGGCGTTCACCTAGGTTGATGCTACGACATGTTCGTGGATCTCCTCAGCACAGGATACGATGTCTGTCAGGGAATGGCTTCTATTAGGCTACTGCTTGGCTAGAAATCTAGTCTACACTGGTGGCACCCAAGTGTAGACTGCAGTTAAATGACCTCTTAAGAGAGGATTTAGGAGGACTGGGTCTCTAAGCCCTGATGCTAGGTATCTAAAGGAGAGCACAGCTGAGCACAGCAACTGTTTAGCTCCAATCCTTTGAGACAAGGTGCTCTGATTCCTGTCTGGGTGATTTGTCTCTAATCCTTGTTAGTCCTCACTGACAAGGACTCTGCAAGACTCTAAGGTTACCAACCTGGATGATGACCTTCTGGATTTACTCACACCTGGGACCCTTGGCACTACACTGCCAACAAAGACATCTAGGACAAGCTTGTCCTAGATTTCCTCGGACAGGCTGTATCCTAGTTTTTCCTTGTCCAAACAAGGAACATCTAGGACAACTCTGGTCCTAGGACTTCTAGAACAACCATGTCCTAGTAGTTTCTGCTGGCAGTGCTATTGAGCAGATGACTTAGTATAAGTATCCTCAAAGTGTGCTAGTTGGGTTTTATCAGGTGGTGGCACTGCCAACATATTTGCATTGCATGGAAGCTTGCTATGTAACATAGCATGTCTTCATGTGATACTATGGACCATTTTTCAAGGTCCCTACCTTGGAAAATAGACCTATTGCATCACATCTTGGCCTGCTATGTGACATAGCATGCCTCTATGTGATGCAATTTTCTTGGTGGTGCCA
>MU167210.1:893504-916624 GCA_015951145.1 Cronartium quercuum f. sp. fusiforme G11
CATATCTTGGGGTGATAGAACATTGGATAGGCCCATCCGATACAAATATCTTGGCAGTGACACCAATAAGCCTCAATCTCCTCAAAAGCCTTTGCTTGTCCTTGACCTTATTAAAAGTCCCATCTTTGTTCAATCCCATTGGCTGTTGCTCTTGTTGCTAACCACCCTTTTTTCACCAAATCATCATAATGAAATTGACATGTCTTATACATGGAGAAGATTGCCTCTTAAACTTCTGGACTTCCTATCTCCAAAGCCATCTATTTCAAAAATTCCTTGTACACAAACTATAAAGGTAGGCTTAGACAGATCAACACATTTGAATGATCACATCTCACTAGATATGGTCTCAGCTTTGATGGTGGCCATATAAAACTATTCCTGCTACAAACAACAACACTAAACCAATTTGTGACATTTTTGTGGTATGACTTGGTATCTGTTTTTTTTTTTTTTTTTTTTTTGGTATATATTTTTAAATCTCATGACTAGAGAGATCTTGACCTATTTCAAGTGTATCAAAGTAATACACGTATTTTGTTTTTTGAGAAAAATAAACTTGCAACATTTTCTGGAACAGATAGGTTAGATAAGATAGTACATCGTGATAGGACAAGAGAGACAAACCTTCAAGGCATTGTACTACTTAAACAATTATAAAGAGATATACCCAGAGACATAGCAAGGAAGGAGTTGTCTTATTGATTAACTTGTTCACTTGGTCGAGCATGAACCTTTAGCACCCTCCGACTCCAACTCTGACTCCAGTTCCAGCTCCATTTCCTCTGACTCTTCTTCCCCACACTTATCGAGTACACTCTCTCTTGCTCTTGCCATATTCCGACGCCTTCCTGAGGACGGCTTCCAAGCCTCGAAAACGGTATCAATCTTTTCCAGTGGTACACCCCTAAGCTCTGGAACAATGAACCAGACGTAAGGGATAGAGATCATCATAAAGCATGCGAAGAAAAGATAAACACCGTAACTGTATAATCAACCCTGTCAATGATAAATCAAGTGGATTGATCTCCAAACAAGTGTTACTCACCCCATGGCTGTGAACATCTGAGGTGTGAACCTTGCGATGAGGAAGTTGAAGAACCAGTTACTAGAGGCCACAAATGCCTGTGCCAGTGTCCGCACATGCATCGGGAACGCCCTGTTTTCGATAAAAAGGTCACATCAGCTATCCTAAGTCATATATTTTTTGTTTCTGGGCTTATTTTGAACATACTCAGCAGAGAAAAGCCATGGCGTAGGATTCCAAGTTGGGGAGTAGAACACAGTCCAAAGATATATGATTGCTAGCGCACCTTTACCAGAGGAGGTTAGCCTTCCTCCCGGAGTAGGGTTCTCCGTTGGTTTTGCAACCGCAATGTAAATCCCAAGCCCATACACTGTGCTTACAAGAAAATCTCAGTTCGAATGCCAGAATACGTACAGAAAAAGAAAGGAAAGTAGACTGAACTCATCAAACCACCAAAAAAGGATCCGACCATCAGCATTATAGTCCGATCTATACGGTCAGCTAAGAAGCATAACCAAATTACGGTCGCGATGGTTTTGATGGCACCAAAGACCCCAGTAGAGAGAAGAGAGGCTGAGGTTCCAGAGATGCCTATGGACCTGAAGACCGTTGGGGAATAGTAGTTGATCGCATTTATACCTAAAGAACTCATGTATTATCGTTAGGCTTCAAGTTTTGCTCAAGGGGGAGTGCTCCCAAGAATTTATGGGCGTAAAAAAAAAAACCTACCAGTCCCATTCTGAAACATGAACAATGAGCAGGCGATCGCTAGTCGGATCAATGAAGGTCGAAAGAGCAGTAGTTTCTGGAATGGTCCCCAAAATGATTCACCGACAGTTTCTTTTTGGCTCACGAGCGTTTGTTCCATCATCTATTGTAAAAAGAAAAAAGTTCAGTGATAGGATTCATGTTTTAGAAAAGCGGAGTTCAATTTCTGAGAGAGGGAGTTAAGAAGGTCCTGAGATCAACGAGAAGGGCGTAGGATAGAAAAGATAAAGATGTTTGCGGTCAGTAAAGGCGGACATTTGGGGAAGACGGAGTGAAAAAACAAAAGACCTTTTAGGGCGGAAGGTGACTCAGAAGGAGGAAAACTCAGGTCATGTTTGAACACGCAAGGCAAAAAGAGTAGATACCCAACAATCGAAAGAAAGAAAGAAAGGTTCACCAAAAACTCAGATTGAAAATAAGAATCACTTTCATCCAGCTTTCTGAGCCAGCAAAGGTTCGAAAGTGCTTCTGTTCTACGACCACGTGATAATAACCAACGTGGTGATTCTTTAAGGAAGCTTACTACGCCGATTAAGCATAAACCAGCAGGAATGAGTTGAACAGCAAATGGAATTGTATACTGAGTTCGACCTATGATCGATGTGTTTTCGGATACACCATAATTGATCCAAAAACCGATGATACCACCTTGAAGCGATTGATGATTATATGTATGAGATAAAATTGATTTAGGTCTCTGGAGTTTTTCGATTAAATATAGGTATACTTATTAACTTACCGAGTTGCCATCCGAGTTCATATAAGCCAACCAATCTTCCCCTGATCGAGACCACTGCGATCTCAGCAATATAGATAGGAGTAATACTCGAAATGATCCCGATCCCAAGTCCAGTGAGTACCCTGCCAGCGTAAATCGGAGCTAGACCTCTTGCCGAATCGGCTATGACCATTAATATGCCACCAAGGATGAAGATGAGGACGGAAATGATGAGACCTATTCTACGACCATAAAAGTGACCAAGTGGGTATGCTAAGAGCGCTCCTATAAAACAACCCGCCTGGTACAATGAAACTTAACAAAAGACCCTGATTAGCTCTCTATTAAGTTATACATTGTTTATTACACACACTCTTACCAATATTTGCTTCAATAAGGTCTACTTGAGCTCGGGTCATATGTTTGAGCCCAAAGTCAGTCCTGAATGACGGTAAGGCGAGAGTGCCACCGAGGAAGGCTGAGTCATCTACATATCATGGTAAGTCATCATTCGTCGATGGGTTTGTTCAGAGTCAGGCTCGTTGGTCAGTCGGTCGTCTCGTCAGGATTTTAAATGCAGTGGTGGTGGATTGAATGTGAACTTGTTTGGAAATTACTAACAACCGATCATCATCGCCCCCGACGCAGCACAAAGGGCTGAGAGATACAGTCGAACATTCTGAGTTCCGAGGGGAGGGGGTCTCATCAGTTTCCAGTAAGTTATGAACAGAAAACCAGACAGAGGATATAAACGAACGTGAATAGCAGCTGGCACAGATGAATCATGAGTTTTTTTGAACATTTTAGCGTTAATTTGGACGCCCATGCTCGATTAACTCACCTTCCGATGAAAGCTACGAAGGGTACAAATAAAAAATAATAAATAAAAAGAAAGAGAACTTGCTGGGTAGATGAGCACAAAAAAAAAAAAAGCAGACAAACTATGCTGATGTTAACTGTCACGAAACGGATCGGAACATTACTCGATACTGGATCAGAAACAGTCCATGGGGAATCGGAATTATGTACTCTAAAAGTGCTGCGTTAAGTTTGGTCTCGACCCCAGATTGGAATTGAACCCTTGACTGGTGAATGACCGACTCACTTCGCCCAGCTTACCCCCACTTTTCAAGTTGAGAAAGAAGGTGTTAATCTCACTTCACTCTGGCTCTAGAACAAGCCGAGCGATGTGTGGTTGTGGTTGTGGTTGTGGATGAGAAGCCAATTTATTCCGTCGGACCGAGACATGAGCTCAATGCTGTTCAAGCTCAGATGAAGACCTGATTTGGATATCACTGTACTCATCAGACATCACTGTACTCGAACCATTTATGGTTAATTTGTGTAAGACTTTGGTCTGATGGAAGCAAATCGAACGTGATTGACTCCATCCCATTTACCAGATAATCATGAAATACTGTACTTCACCTCAAGTTAGCCATCGGAACTCAACTATGCCTTGGCTAGGTCAAAACTAGGTTGCCATACTCTGCCTCTATAATGTCTTTTGTTTAAAGACACAATCTCATACCTTCAACAATGACAGAGTCATTTGCCAACTTACACTTCAGAGTTGATACCTCATTGGTTGGGCTGGGTTTGAAAATGTGAGGTTAGGGATTTGATTAAAAAGATTAAAATAAAAGACAGCTATAGAGATTTAAAGACTTGAATGTCTCCTCATTTTGGACACAATTCAAGTTGCTACCACTGGACTTGAGAATAAAAATACAGGGCAAATGGCTAATTCCATGTACATATTTTTGAAGTAACAAAAAAAATCATGAACCCTAAAAATATGAATGAAGTATTTAGCTTTACCAAGTCATTCACTCTAGAAATTATATTGGGTATAGGCCTTCCAAAAGGTGCTTAAGAATAATCTACCAACTTTTTTCAAAAAGTATGCTCTCACAGGAGATCTCAACATGCTCTTCCCTTTTTCTCCAACTTTTTGCTTAAAAAATTCATTCCCCCAGTAAGAGAAGTCACTGAGTTCTGGATCTCATAGGTGCCCATGCCATCGATTTTTTTTTGAGCAAAACTGAAATTGGACATATCTGGACTCATGATGAGCCTCTGGCATTACCTAGCTGAGTGAGGCCTTCCTGGACCCACTCTGCCCCTGGACACCTTTGAGATCCACACTCCCAACTGGTTAATGTGCTAACCTAGCCCCCAACACACTGACCTTCCCCAAGTTTTGGGCCGCTCAGAGGTTTATCCAAGCCCCTAACCTAGTGGTCCAGGTCTCCACAGGGTCTTGGGTTTGGGGCTCATCCTGAATATGGAATCTCAAGGAGGTAGGAGCATCTACAGTGGGTACATTATATGTAGCTTTTTAGCAAGATAGGAGCATCTTTAGTCAATTCTGTAGGTCTACAGTGTACAAAACTGAATTGATAGTTTCATTTCAGACTTACAGCATGACTTATTGTGTTTGCTTCCACAGTCCTACACCATAAATGTGGTCACCTTGTATGGTTTTTGGGAGATGTGTTTAGGTGTGGGAGTTTTTGGCAGAGAAAATGAGTCAAAAAAACAGGTAAAAAGGACAGGGATTGAAGAGGTCTGAACAGCCTATGGTGGCTTGCAAAAGCTGTAGAGCTAAAACATCTGCAAGATGCTATACCAAAAATGGTGAACTTATAGTGTCACTTACAGCATTGGTTAACAGCGTCGGCTGGAGATGCTCTAAGCCAGAAAACTTAAAAAAAAAACTTGATAATTCTTCCTTTTACTGGACCAACAACTTGAGCAAAATATCAAAATTGTTAGACCCTAGCAGCATATAAAGCACACTCTTGACCATTTTTTTGTTTTTGTTGATCCTGCTTATAGTACACATAGAAACCAAATTTGGGTACTTCACCTAGCCTCATCACACTCACCAGACTCTACAATACAAACTTGCTCTCTTCCTTCTTGGAACCCATCAACATGACTCTTGAATCAATAATGTATTGAATTGATTGGATAGATGTCTCTTCATGGATTGAAGTAATTATTATTGATTTGAAAACAGAATTGGAATCAATAGACAAAATACACAAACTGTTTTGTATTCTCTTTAGATTTTGATCATTGATTTCTCATTTTGTAGCTCTTGTCAAGGGCTTTCAATCAGTTCTATGCACTGTCAGCCCCTGAGTACTTGAGAAGTACTATGAAGCTGCAAATGTTGATATGAATATATTCTTACCACACCTCATAGCTCATTTTTGAGAGCTGTAACTAAGAATTCACTGTAAAACTGAATTAAAGTTGTATATTACAGCATGAAGACATGTAGAGTAACCTGCTGTAAACCATAAACTCAACTGTAAAAACATACAAGAGGTTATGTACTAGTGACAACAAGACATAGTAAACTCTTGCCTTGTAATGAGTGTATGCTCATAAAGGATAAAGGGTAAGAATATAAAAGATGGATCTGACCTCCTCTACAGGAGGAGGAGAATCTGCATCATTAAAATTAACTTCAAACTGTCTGAATAATTATAAAAGATATTCTGGACTTTCTATATTTTTAGAGAACTCATAGTCAATTACCATTTTAAAATAGTTTGTTGATTCATTCTCATCTTCAGAAAGTCATCATCTTTTTGTATTCATCAGTTTCTTTATTTCTGTGGTCTGTAAAGGTGCAAAGCTAGAGCCTTTCCTCACTACTTGCTATTTGCTCTTGTTGAGGGGTTCTCAAGAGTGAAATAGTAAGTAGAGGATCAAACCTGAGGCTGGGATTGGCCACTGATAGTGCAAGGAAAGGATTTGCATTGGCCATCACTGGACTTGCCAGACATCTAGTTTAGCTCTAGATAAGTCCAGTGCCCATCTGGCTTGCAGGTGTTAGTCCTGGGCATTTGGGATAGTAAAGGAACCCATTTTCTCTTTCTGGCATTTGTGACCTTAATCATCATTGTCAACTTTAGTGAGGTGTCTTGCCAGACAGAAGCAAGACTCTCACATGCACAGTAATATTGCTTGTAATTGACAAGAGATAAGGGTGTTTGAGGAAATTGAGCCTCATGCAACTTCAAATTGGAATTCAGAAAGTGCAAGAGGATTTCAGATTTCCTCAAACTCACTTGGAGCATCTGTTGGGAACTTGCATCAAGAAAGCTGGGGCTTGATCAGTTTTGTCAGAGAGTGGGTTACACTGCCAAGATATTTGTATCGGATGGGCCTATCTGATGTTCTATCACCCCAAGATATGCGATGCAGTGTCAGTAGGATTAGGTGCGATGGAATTACTATCGGTATATAATGCTCTGACACCATATTGCAGTGTAATTCCATCGCACCTAATCCTACTGACACTGCATCGCATATCTCGGGGTGATAGAACATCGGATAGGCCCATCCGATACAAATATCTTGGCAGTGTTATATTACATGCCAATTGAGGTCTTATTGTAATACAACTGGTACTTCTGATCTAGTTATTGATAAATAAGTCAATCAAGACTCACAACTCATGAGACCAGTTATCCTGGAATGGACTAGAGAGAGGAATTTGTCTTCAAAGAGACTCAAAGCAAGGGATTGAGAATCAAAGCAAAAAGGTAAAAGATGATAGTTTCTCAAGGCTAGTCTTTCTAAGGAATAATAGCGCTAATGTCAGTAAACAATAAAGTGATTGAATGACAAGAAGGTATTGAATACAACACAAGAGAGAGAGAGACAGTATTTATAGAAACTGGGAGTAAGAGAAACAGAATGAACCACAAGAGACAACAAGGAGTTCATCAGGCCGCAGATGAATGAATCAGCCATTGATGATGTAATGAGAAACAGATGAGTAATAAGGAAACCACAAGCCTCCAGTACACCAGTGCTGCTGTTAAAGAACAAGGAAGCTAAGACCCATAGTCCAAGCCCCAGACCTTCTGTCTTCCATTCCACCAGATGGGGACAGTTGGTTTTAGATGAGGCACCACTGTGTGTGACCAATACATGCGCACAGTCCAACTGGAACCAAAACCATGAGACTTGTCTTCTTTGATCATGTAACAGACTTATATGGGTCTGTCTAAGTGATTAACAGGTCACGTGTTGGCGCTCACCAAACTGCCTACAGTGAGTGTGTAGATGGAGTACCCATAATCTGTCTGTCGACCGCCAAATATGTTATCTGGCTGACGGTGTGTACCACCTGCCCAGATTTCTGTATTAGCTAGTCACAGGATTAGAGAAAGGGGCAAGGGAACAAAGCGTTTCTAGGTGAGAGGGACTTGGTTAAGTTTAGAAGGCGAGGGAAGGATGAATCTTGATCAAAGGATTCAAAGGCGATCGATTTGCTCATGGCTTGGGCTCGATTTGCTCACTTCAAGCATCCATACGGTAGGCACTGGACATGTACAAATATGCTTATGGGATGGCTTGACAGGAACCCGGTTTCCTCGGAATTGTAGTTACCGAGGGGTGCCCTCATATACCCTGTATCGTCGATGTGGGATTTCAAACTTCACCCAAACCAAGTCCAGACAATGAGATACGTGTGCATTATTTAGGATATAAGGAAATACTTGATGTATAAGGGCGTGTGCGCATACAATTAAGCTCCTTCAGGAATCCGCACGTCTGAATCCAAAATCATGAGAGGTCTCCATGGATTTGAATCTTCATCGGTTTAGCTTGACCGCCTCAACTACGCTCAGCAACCACCGTCATGAGTACATGTACTGCTGAGTCAGATGGACAACAAAAGGAATCAAAAACTCTTGGATGCCCCTGAACCGACGAAAAACTCTACCTGAGGGTTTTTGGACTAAACGTGACCGATCGATGACTTGCGCGAATGCTACAAAGCGCTCGTTCCCTTTGACCTTTGTCGGTGCGGTCGCCGTTGAGCCTGCTATAAGAAGCTCGTCGGTTTGGCTGCCCGTTGAGCGGTTCTGATCAGCGATCGAGTGCTTTTCTTCGCTATCGTTTCCACTCCATATTTGATCTTAGCTGACTTTCAATCGCCAAGAGCTTGACTGGAAGCGGAAATCAGTCTCTATTAATCATTCAAGTTTTCAAAAGTCTTACAGGAGAAGACACTATTTTTTTTTTTTTATCTCTTTATCTAAATACTGTCGTTCGCTTTCATGGAGCTGTGGTTATTGGTTTTGGCCCTTCTGGCCACACTTCATCTTCAAGGCGTAATGGGGGCTACTTGCCGAGCGCGTAAACACCTAGGCAACCGTCCTAGGCCTTCGAACCACTCCATCGTCTCGGGCTACTACCCAGGTTACAACGCCAAATTGTTGGCGGTGGAGAAGATTCCGTGGACAAGATATGATCATCTGCATTACTTTGTCGCCGTTCCGGGAGAGACTCCGGAGGCGGATTTGAAGGTAGACACCGAGGCGAACATGGTCGCGGTCGTAGCTGGAGCTAAGGCCCATAACGTGTCTATCTCACTCGTCAGTTCACTGTCTTAATCCTACCTCTCGGCCTCAGCCAGTCGACTCAAGCCTCTCTGTTTTTGGATATCTTATAACCCAGTCGATTGGAGGTTGGACTGGTAGTCAGACGTTCAGTCTCTTGGTTGGAAACAAACGCAACCGTACGGACTTTGCTGAAAGCATTTTGAGAGCTACGAAGAAGTATGGGTTTGACGGTATTGATCTGGTCCGTGGAGCTTTTTTGCTTATGCCCTTCGAATTGTGACCAACATAGAATTTTCAAGAATCGGAATAGCTGATAAGAGGTGTGCCTTTCTAGGACTGGGAGTACCCTAACGTCCAAGGTCTGGGCTGTAACTTCATCAACAAGAACGACAGTGCTCATTTCGTCGCCTTTCTCAAGGTCTTGCGCGCCAAACTCGGTCAGAACTCGCGAATCTCTGCCGCGGTCTCTTTGCGAGGTGAGCGTCTCCGGACGATGTTTGAAAGAGCCTCTTAATCTCATCTTCATCCGGTTTGAATCTTTTTTTACAGGATTGATGTCTTCCGATGGGATCCATTATCTAAACGACACCAGTGCCTTTTCCCGCGAACTAGACTTTATAACCATTATGGTCAGCCCCAATTCTCAACCATCATCATGTTCGGGAGCTCTTATCCCTCAGAATTTTTGCGTCCTTCCAATGATTCCTTCAGGCCTACGACATCTACGGTCCCTCCTTTTCGAAAGTTGCCGGTCCTAACGCGCCTTTGTTCGATGATTGCTCTGAGCCCAAGTTCCGATACTCAGTTTCCCAAGCTATCAAACAATGGACCTCGACTGGTACACCTGCCAAGAAAATTCTACTTGGAGTACCGGCATATGGCTATGGCTACACCACACTCTCGGACAGATTGACTCCGACGAATTTTTCTGGAAAGGCAGGAGTCACGAGCCAGCTTTTCCAGCCTACAAGCTCCGTCGTTCCGGCTGCTGGTCAGACTGCCGATCCGGGAGGGGGAAAGGATGTGTGTGGGAACCCGATAAAAGCTGGGGGTCAATGGCTCTTCAAGGAACTTGCTCAGACCGGTAAACTTTCCGCCGATGGTCACAGCGGGCTTGGGGGTTACGAGCGATTGTACGATAATTGTACACATACTGTGAGCCACCTTGAATTTGACTCAAGATTTTCTCCCGGAAAAGCAATTTGATGATAGCTTTTATTCCTACAAATCCTTCAAGCCGTTCTTGTTCAACCCCGCGAAACGAAACCTGATCACCTATGACGATGGCGAGTCTTTGGCTGAAAAGACAAAGTACGCGCTCGCCCATGGCCTGGCGGGCGTTGATGTATTTGATGCAACTGGGGACTCAGATGATGGACAATTGGTCCGAAGTATCCGTGAGGCGATGAATCAGAAGAGTCAGAACGGAACGCACTGAGCCCATCGAAACTGGATTTCCCGATCTGCTAATGTTGTAATAATATTGTGATGAGTCGTGCCTTTGGTTATGCAATATACGTATGCAGTACTTTATTGAGCCAGAGAAGTGTCAAGTCGGACTGTCACGCACAGTGGTCGAAGGTGTCAGTCGCCCTTTCATCATCGACGTCAAGCCCACCGGCGCCCGGTTCCCTCAGATACCGGCCTTCTCCAACGTAACACCATGAATGGGTCAGGTCAGGAGATGAGCACCGATCGATAGCATCATCTACCTACCTCTTGTCTCTAACAATGAGTCTGAACCAGTGATGGTAATCACCCAACTGGTGACAGAAGTCCACATTCGTCAAATACCCATCGTTACCCTTAGCGTCGGCAAGTTGGACAGTTCGTTAACTTCTAGCTTCTATAGTTGACGATTCCAGTGTCAGAGACAAAAAGGTGGAAATACTCGCACGGACCTCAAGATTGTATCAGGTTTTCTACCTGCCGACCACAGTCCAAGAAGTTTTCAGAGGCCAGCCGCGCCCAATCTGCACTAATCCGTCGAACGCTTGCTATAGAATCAGAGGAATCGGTTGATAGCCATATGGCATTGCGGCGCAGCGTGCAAAAATTTAGTCGGCTCTCGTCAGAAATCGATGATACGCCGAACCTTCCAGAGATTCCTCATTTTCGGGCCTATTCAACAACTCGAGGTGTGTTAGCTCACGGAGCAAGAGCCTTGACTGGCACATTAGGTTCCACTCACAAGCGCTTTCACTTGTTGTCATCAGATCCCGCACCAAGACTTGATAGTAGGAAAACATTCGAAGAACATTCAGGTCAAGAATTTGTCTCCGATGACTCAGGAGAATATTCATACGAGCGCCACGTTGCATTGAAGGTTTGCTCTTTTAGCACCACTTCTGACGATGTGGAATTTTAAACTTACAAAATTCCTTTCAACCAGTTGAAAAAATTGGAATCAAAAAGTAGTTGGTCCTACGAGTCTTCTTCTGAAGAATTTATCCAAGAAGAGACAAATTGCGCGGCGTCTTTGTCTTCATCTATCACATCTTCCCATGCAGGAAAATCCATGACCCTTCGATCAACGTTGATTGGAATTATCGGGGGAATCTTGGGTGCCGCATTAACTCAGGTCTGTGGAGGTCATGAACAGTTATTACTCATGAGTTCTTGGAATTGAACATCGGCCTTGCCCTTCGAATTGGTAGCTTTTCTATTTCAAACCGGCGTCCATAAAGCTTCAGCCAATTGCTCTTCGGGTACTCCATTGACACAGACCGAGATTTCTTGTCCGAAGCTTCATGTAGAGTGATGATTAGTAATCATGGGACTTGTTTTGTCTCCCACAGATGCTGTGCTTCGTTTTTGGCCTTCTTCTAGCAAAGATTCCCGGTCCACGATGGTGGAATCCGGGTCCTTTCAGTCAGGTGGGTTTTCAGACAGAAGCCTCCTCCCCATAAAAGAGGCCTGACCGATTTTGAACAATAGAGGGAGACTACCTTTGCTTCTATAATTGCAACATCTGGGAACGCAAGCATCGCTGCGATGCAGGTGAGTTGATAGGACGGAATCAACTTCATGGCTTCCCTAGAATCTCATATTGCTCAAGGGCAATTTGTTATCATCAGATAGTTGCGGCCGAAAGAATGCTTTTTTCTAGAGCAATTCCGGCGCACATCGAACTCGCAATGTTATTCAGTTCCCAAGTCGTTGGGTATGGATGGGCAGGGTGAGTTCTTAACTTTTTTGCGTTCTGTCCATCGCACAACGTTCTTTATCTCCTTACCGAATCGAAAGCTGATGAAACACTCTTCAGCTTACTGCAGCCACTGTTGGTGTACCCGGCGCGAGCCACTTTCCCGTATGTTCTCTCTCTGAAATGAAAAATGAACCGTTGTTTCGAATGACTTCATGTATTTGTCTCTGCACCTAGCGCTGTCTTGCCCTCAGTGGCACTGATCCGATCCTTAGCTGGAGACTCGAGAACCTCACAGCTAAGGGTGAGATTCTTTGTCAAAGTTGCCATCGGCACAATACTTTGTAGGTGTGATCGCATCGTCTTAAAACCACCTTAGCTGAGAAATTTTCATACGCAATCACTTTAACCAGATCAAATCTTGCCCTGTTACATTGCCCCAACACTTCGGGGCATGTCCTTAGCCTGCGTCTTATTCCCCACGTCGCAAATGGTCACTTATATTTTCGGTGGAGCGCATCAAGAAGAAGGCTTCGGGCTATTGAGCCTTTCCCTAGATTGGACAACAGTTGGCACACATGGTCCTCTATATACTCCACTCAATGCCCTCGTAAGCCCCTCGCCACCTCAATCCTTCTAATGTAACTAGCCACTGAAAGTCCCTCAGTATCATCATCTGGCTGGTTGGTTAATGGCAATTGCCATGTCTTATGTCGCATACAAAGGTTCCTGGTTTGGTAGGGTTATTTTTTTTTTTTTGCGCGCGCCCTCATATGTTCAGGTTTCTTCTGTTCCAGCTAACGTATCAATATTCCTACCCACTGCTTACAAAAACTTAGCAAGTGGGGCAGACAAGGATTTTCCCTTTATCTCTTCGGAGCTCTATACCTATGATGCTAAAATTTACCCTGTCAAAAAAGTCATCACCAGTTCGGGAATACCACTCTCCCACGAAGTGGCTAAATATGGCCTTCCTTTCATTCCAACAGTTGTACTTTTGGCCGGCATATTTGAATGTTTGGCCACATCATCAGCTTTGACAAATGTGATCTTGCAAAATTTTTCTACAATCAAATCGATCATGAGAGGAACCGGGACTGCGCATGTCGTCGCAGACCCAGATCGAAGTTTCTGCAAGCAACATTATCATGATTTCCCCAAAACGTAAGCTATTTAAATTTTCTAATCGAACAAGACCCCGTTGAGATTTTTATCTTTTCCTATCTTCTATCATCGCTAGCGGATTCTTGGCAATCTCAATTACAGCTGGTCTTATTGCACTTTGTGCCTCAATTCTTAGTGGACATGCTGTTCCTTTTCCCGAACTATCTGTCTCGCTTCTGCTCTCAGCTTGTCTGATGTAAGCCTTTTTTGACTCGTTCATTATGTTAAAAACCCTACCTAATCACCCTCACAATTTCAGCCTTTCCGTAGGATTTCTATCGTCTTATACTGGCTACGATGCGTCAGTGACTGCTGTAGTCCAAATGATTGGAGGGATGTGCTTTCCTGGTAATGTCATTGGCAACATGTGGTTTACTTCGTAAGTTATCTTTTTTCAAGCCCTTGGATTCTTTTTGCTTTCTGACAAGAAAAGAAATCCTTCCTGGAATTGAATCGAACCTATTTTCCTCACTTTGGTATTTGAAACTAAAAAAGATATGGGTTAGTGCGCCAAGGTTTTCCCTCAAGAATGCAACCTTCAATATTAATCAATGGGTTGTTTTCCAGAACTTCCACAGTTGACCAGGGACTGAGCATGCTCAAGGTTTGTGTTCAAACCTTCACAAGTTTTAAGCCCTGATGCCTTTCCCATTATACACCAAAATTTAGTCATGCTGAGCTCTACTGGTATTCAGGACTTGAAGCTTGCACAGTATATGCATGTGCCTCCTGTAAGTCTTCCACAGGAAACCAATTTTTTATTTTATTTTTTATGTATCTTGAAGTTCTGCATTGTACATGTGCAAATTTAGATATTTGTAGTTCTGGGAAAAATTCTTGGAACGTAGGTGCCAAAAAAAATCTATTATGACTAGTTCTGATTCCCACCATACCAACTCCTCAGTCTCCAACCTGTCTATTCCGCATGCATGGACTCACCTGTTTTGATGGTTTGAACCAGATGCATTGGTGTTCTAACAAGCTGGGCAGTTGCGCGGGTATTAATCAAGAACATTGAGAACAATCCCCACTTGTTGGCTGAGGGACATGGTTCATTTTCAGATAACAGAGTGCTTGAATTTGAGGCAGGTGCAATCAGGTTGGTTTTTGATCCCCAAGTTTCTCAAAACATGTTTCAATCTAACAATGTGTTGCATGTTAAGTTGGGGTGCATTTGCAAAACATCTTTATACATCAGAAGCCAGATATGTGAGTGAATTTACTCCTGGGAACTGTCACATTGGTGTTGAGCTGAGATAAAATTGAAAAACTTTGCAGTTTGCATTACCATTGAGTTTTGTGGTTGGATTTATTTTACCTGTTCCATTTTTTTTGATTGAAAAGATATGGCCCAAGTGTGGAATTCACAAATTTCACTTGCCCTTATTACTTGCAGCTATAGGAGGTGCTACCCATGGTCAGAATCTTTTCATCTATAAAAATTAAGAAACAATTAATGTTTTATAGACTGATCAATATTTAGTATGGTTGCCTTGGTATAATTTTTATTTTTTCTTTTTTTTTTTCTTTTTTCCAAAATTCAGGAGTAACATCAGGAAAGACAATGGGATTTTTCATATGCATATTTTCCCAGCTATGGGTTGCCAAAAAATACCCTTCATGGTAAACAGACTTTGATATTGATGCCCTAGATTTGTTTTCCTCACAGAGAAACTTACTCAGGGCCTTCTTCTTCTTCTTCTTTTTTTTTTTTTTCCAAATCTCCTTTCTGTTGTTTAGGTACAAGAAATACAACTTGATCTTAAGTGCAGCCTTGACAGTGGGAACTCAAGTCACAGTCATAGTTGTCTCATTTTTACTTCAAGGAGGTGCAGGAATTGTAGTTGAATTCCCCAAGTAAGTTGTTTTGGGGAAGTGGGGGGGGGGTTAAATCTGATTATGTTGGACTGATACTGACACCAATGCCAACCATTTCCCTCCAATTCCAGTCACTTTTTGAACCCACCATCAACCCAAAATCTAGATTACTGCAAGGTAAAGCCACCAGAAGTTGAACTTGAAGAGGATTGAAACCCTTTATTAGTGATATGTTAACATGGTGCAGATGTTAAAAAAATTTTGTGTTATGCACTGCTTCAGGGGCAGATTGAGATTTTCATGGACAGAGGGAGGGTTTTGTCTACTTGTAATGATAAGATTGTTGTATAGGGAATTATACAGTTAGCTTGCTACATCATGTTGTAAATTTTTGTGCTCCCCTTCTGTTACACCTATGACCTTTACAGATCCTCCTGTATTAGATCATAAAAAAGTTGAGAGAAGTGAAGCAAGATGAATCCACAAGGTTTGTGGATACATTTTGACATAAAGAAGAAGTTAAACCCTCTTGATCATGAGATTGTACAAGTTGTAGATCAAATCTAGGTTTTTTATTATTATTATTATTATTATTTTATCCACCTGTAAGCATAATAATCTTATGAGACTGAAACTCCAAGAAACCTTGGGATCATCTTTGAAGAACCTTTCACTTTTTTAAGAAAAAGGTTTTTCCAGAGGATCCATGTACATTTTTGGTTTTTTTTTTTTTTTGTACAGTGTGCCAAGGACTCAAAATCATTGATCAGGGCTCAGGTAAAGTCACAAGTATGTGATACAACACAGTACATTATTGATCTTTGTTTTTGTTTTTTTTAAAAAAAAAAAGTTGTTGAACTTCACCAGGTTTCCACAATACACATTGTATTGTTTAGAGGTAGTATCTACACTATTAGCTATTTGATATTTTTTTTTTTTTTCAACAGGTTTGTGAATGAATCTGTTCTTCATGTTTTTGGCTACATAAATATTTTATGGGTACAAGTTCACTTCCCCCATCAGACAGGCATGCATGATTGTAATAAAAATAAAATAAAAATCCACATCAAATTGGATACCTTGATTTAACCAAATAGATTGGCAGTGAGGAAAATCAACATGTGCAATGCTAATTCAAAAGACAGTAAGATCACATCAAGAATTTTTGGGAATCCCATAAATTGTGAAATCAATTTCACTAATGGGAATGGCTTTGGAGAAAGCATATGAATTTTTTTGAATGTAGGCATTTTTTTGAGACCAAGATTTTGGCAGTGGCACGGAAGAAGCACATCCCACATGGAAAGTGTTATAATCCAAAGTTCTGACATTGTCATCAGATAGATGTGTTCATTTTAGCTCGGGAAGTGAAGACGTGTTTCAAACACCCAATGATTTGTGACTGACTGATAAATTAAGAACAAATTCATCTGATAAATGGACAAACACACAATAAGTGAAAGAAAGACTGAATGAAGATCACAGTTCAAGTTTTGAACGAAACTTTGAAAGTCAGAACAAGGACTTGAATGACTACTTCCGATTTGGAGGAGGAGTAGGTCCCACTCCCACCTGCTTCTGATCGACCTGACCTTTCTCCGACCATTGGTCCACATTCGCATCCGTACCAAACACTACCTCCCGTCCATCGTTCATTCGACCTCGTACAGCCGCTTTTCCAGCAGACTTTAATAAAGCTTTTCGCGTCACCCCACGAGCATCGATGTAAACAAGTGCTACATTTTGTACGCACTGGTTCGCGTTACCAGCTAATTGACCAGCCTCATTCCCATAAGAATGTGTTACCATATTCGTGGCCGAGGAACCACTGATTTCACGTCAAACCGTCTCATCAGTACTTATTTTCCGTTTAAACGCTCATCATAATTCAACACTCACGCTGTTGATAAGACCTTCTTACCACCATACTCGATAGAATCCAAGACAGTATTGAATGCTAACACTCCTCTAGAAACATAACCTCTCGCGCCCTTTGGTGGCTCACCCCTCGGTCCATGTTGAATTCCTGTTGATTTACCAATTTGATCTCCGACCTTTGCCGCAATACCTCCAATGATTTTTGCAGTCTTTCCACTGACTTTAGTAGCAGTTTGAGTGAATCCTACAACACGCTCAGTTCGTGCCTTGGTACTAGTTGAGAAGGTCATCGGCACAGTTACAGGTGAGGTATGATTTAAGTAAGTTTTTTCGCCTGAGCTAATTTGGTTTGCGAGCCAATCTGCACCCGCTAGAATACCTCGCGAGACCCATTCGGCACTACTCAGTAAGCTGGAACCTGGGCGAGGACCTGAGCTGATCTCGGCTACTGGAAAGTTTCCCATTGCGTTTTCATTCGATGATGTATGTAAGGAGACCATCACAGGTTGCTCAGAAGCTACAAGGACGGAGGTGGGATGAGGTGGCAAGTGCGTAAGTCTGGATAATGATGAGCCTGATGGACCATTGAGGACGATGTTTGAAGTTAGCTCGCCACAGATCTCTCCTGTCTTTTCGTCCATGAGCGCCAGACGGCCCTGATGAAGACATACAAGTGTTTAGATAAGACCAACATAGATCAGTGGAAACTTCGACTGCTCACTTTGTTAGGCTCAATGTTCTCGGTCTGTACAACGGGTACGGGTTCTTGAAAAGGTGCAGGTGAGCGGCCAGGATAAGATGTCCAACCGGCCAAGATGCCATCGAGCGTATCGACAGCATCCGACTCGAAGCCTTCAGCAAGCTCCAGACGGACCTCTCCTTGTCCGTCCTTCTTCTCTGAAGACTGTTGTCCATCGTCAGAAGCGATCGGGATAATGTAGGATCGGGGAGCTTGGAAAGAGACTGGTGAGTTGGCCGATAGAGGGATGTCGATCAAACCATCAGCAAGTGATAAGACCAGCCAGGTATCGACTACGACCGGCGGTAGGAGTGAATCGGCATCGTAGGATGGCGGTTCAGAGGAGGAAGGGATAACCTTGAGGACGGTAGAGGGGATATCGATGAGCTTGACAGCCAAGGTCGTCGAGCTAACTAAGACAGTCTCCGATTTACCCGGTCCGATTTGAAATGCTGATACGTTCGGGAGAGAGAGTAGAATAGTACCATCGGCCATGGTGATGTGAGACAATTCTTGATGGTATACCGAAGCCAAATGGGATGAAGGGTCAGACAACAGTGAGTGAGTGAGTGTTGAACCTGAATAGGAAGGACACCCTCGATAATCCTGCACTGCCACACACTGATGAGACTCAGACCATAAACCTTGTAAGTGTTTCCAAATCATCATCACCTCACTGCACCCACTCATAGAGGCTACCACATCCCCCCCCCTTTTCAATTTATGCAAAACCCTTCCTCAGGTTCTGAAAATACCGGTGTCTCAAAAGTACAATAGCGCCTGTAGTGATAGGAAAAAGGGGGCGGTGCAGATAATGGTAGTTTGGGAAAAGCTTCTGAGAGTGGGAGTGTGGCCTGTGTTGCAACCAGTCCTTGTGAAGAAGCCCCATGACCCACTTCAACCTTACCTGGCCAAGGAAGACTTTCTCAAGTTGAGACTTCCCCCAAATCCAGATTTCCTCCTCCCTCAGACATCCATTTAGCTAGCAAGCAATTTATTTTTTCTCTTCCATCCAACCTCCTGTGTACCATCTTTTGGCAACAGAGGATGGATTGCTCCCCTATTTTATGCCCTCCTCATGACATCCTCCTCCTTGTTCCTCACAGCTATGTCCTGTGTTATGAGAAATGCATTCAGCTATGGTATTTCACAGCAGAACCAGACTGACTTGATGAGACTTGTCAGGGAGTAGCTTCTGTCAGGCTACTCTCCTGGATAATACTATGAAGGAGGGTATTTAGATACCCCAATAGTTAACTTGAGCTAGTAGTACTGGGTTCATCCAAGTACCAACTTCAGCTAGATGGCTTCTTAAAAGAGGATTTGGACTGCTTCTCTTGGGTCCAAATGGGATGACTCTATAAAGGAGCTCTCAAGGGGAGGCCTTTGTCTTTCAACCCTCCAATGGCTCAACTCTTCAATGTCCAAGCAAAAGGCACTGAGTCAAGGTTACCAACCTTTATGTGACCTTCTCTTTACTACACCTAGTAACACAGAGCTCTATTGAGTAGATATCTTTATTGTTAAAGTATTCTCAAAGATGTGCTAGTTGTGACTCTTGATACTGAGTCTGAGTTGTGTTGGAATATATATTGCTCTTATGCCTTTACTTAGGTATCATGGGTATGGGTTTATTGTAGTTTTGTGCTTTATGTGTTTCATCATGCTCTTGCCATTTGTGTTGTATGACACATGAGGACATGACATCATTCTTTCATTTTCATTTCTTGTATCACCACTTCTCACCCTGATGCTTACATGTATAAAAGAGACTGTCTTGATGACTGATCCCTCTCCATTGTTCAGTCATCAATTTCTCTTTCTCTATCAGTTCCCTTTTGCATACTTCTTTCAGTTGCTCAAGATAACCAATAAACATCTTTTGTGTCAAGACTGTTGTCCATAATCCTGTCCAACAATTTGCACTTAGCTAAGGTTACATACATGTTACAGCTATTATCTAAGTGTAGGTATGTAATTTGCTGATTACACAGCTGTTTTGCCTCTTATTACACTTACTTACCTTACAATGTACTCCTGTTGTTGACAGCCTGTGGGGCTGTTGAGCTGTCCCCAGGGTTTTTGTGTTTTTTAACCATTGTTCATTGTATTGCTTGAGCCATTTGGCTATTCAACACACTAATGGTGTACTCCAACAGTAAAAACCTTGTGGCTGTTTTTAATCAGGGGAAAGGATTGGGGCTGGCTAATGGGCTCTTGATCTTATGCAGGTATTACATATAGGCAGTGCTGCTGTACAAATGGGGGTTTTAATGGGAAGGAGGTGGGAGGTTAGTGGGAGGACTTTTGTCTGAATTTTTTGCCCATGTCCAGTGGATTTTCAGCTGCCATGTGTTGTTGAAGTATTGAGAAAGTATTGGGTATGCTTGGGGGTTGCATAGGATGGCTTTTTTGGGTTTGACTTGGAGGAACTGGAGTTGGTTAAGCATCATGTCACATTGATCCTCAAACTTTGGACAGATGAACAGGAAGTGTTTGATTGTCTCAACACCTTCCTGACAGGCACAAGAAGGGTTACACAGTTGCTTGAACTGGTTGAGGTATTGGTTTAAATGGATGTGGTTGGACCTAAGCTGAGTGATTGCCACCACCTCATGTTTCCTGAGTTTTGTGACAGCTTATAAGTGCGGTTTGGGGTTTGGTTTGTGCCCTAGACACTTCTTCTCAGTGTTGGTGAAGGTGGAGGCCTGGGCTGTAACAGAATGCAGATGGGCTGGGGGTTGAGGTAAAGGTGCTAGGGAGGGGTTTCTGGGCCAAGGAATTCATGAACTTGTCAACCATCTCATTACCTTTTACTCCCTTGTGGCCTGTGCACCATCAGATGAGGATGCAGAGGTTGTGAAAGGATACTGCAATATAGTTGAGCATCCTATAGGCCAGCTTCCTGTTGAGAAGTGAGGTGACAGGGTGTTTGTTTGAGCAGAGGTCCACAATGACACCCTGGTTTTCCAGGACCAGGGATGCTCATTGGGTGAGCTGGGAGGCTGAGCAGAGGATGAGGGAGAGGCCAAGTTGCAAGCCTTGGTACTTGGCATCATATATTCCCTGTGTTCTTGCTGGGCCTGGGGTTGCAGATGCAGATTGGCAGGTGTTCTGAAACCATGCTGCAGCCCCTTTGTTTTTGGAGGGGATACAGGAGCCATCAGTGTATATGATCAGGTGTTTGGCTGAGGGAGAGAGATTGTTAGTCTCACTGATTTTTCAGGATTTTTTTGGAGGGAGGATGGTGAGGTAGTTTTCTGGTCTAATCAGCTTGGCTGTCAGGTCAATGGGAAGCTGTGTGGTGTGTCCTTCAAAGGTCCAGCTTAAGTCATGTTGGAAGAAGCAGTCAAAAATGGTGTGGTGGAAGCTTGGGTTGGAGGTCTGTGCCTGTTGAACAAATGGGTAGAGGGGGTGTTTTGCTGGTTTTGTTAGTGACTTAGCTATGAAGTTAAGAATCTTTCCTTGGACCCATGTCTTTGCTGGCACTAGGTTTAGGTCATGCCATAGGAAGACCTCTGGTGTGGTTGGGAGGGCTCCTAAGGTGGCTCTGGCACAGATGTTGTCAATGGTGGTGAGGTGTTGGGTAAAAAAGTCTGGTGGCTCCATGGGAAGCCAGGCTAGCAGGCTGTAGTCAATAGCTGCATGGACTGTGGTTGAGATGAGAATGTGAAGTAGCCTTGGAGGGATGCCACATTTGTTGTGTGTGAGTGAGGCAAGAAACCCTGCTCCTTGTTTGCCCTTTGCAACCATCTCTAGGCAGTGTTGTTTGAAGGTAAGGCATTCATTGATGTGGATCCTCAGCCATTTTACAGAGGGTGGTGGGGTGAGTCTTTTCCTATCACTGAAATCAATGGTGAGGACATTGGGAAGCTTGCTTTGGCTGAAGATCACCCAGTAGAACTTCTTGATGTCAAAGATGGTGCCATAGTGTTTTTCCCAGGCAATCTGATGGTAAGCTAGTGTTTGCATCCTTGAGTGGAGCAGGTGGGTGTCTGTGGCTGATGTGAGAAGGATAACATCATGAATGAACCCCAGGGCTTCTGCCTCCAGGATTGATTCAGTGATGCCTAGGAGAGATGAGTTGTAGAGTAGGTAGAGAAGAGGGGAGAGGGGGGATCCCTGCAGTAGACCATGTGTCAGGGAGAAGGGGTCAGATTCTAACCTGTTGAATGCAAGGGTGGTTGTACATTCTCCTAGGAAGTCATGGATGATGTTGATGGTTTGTGTGTTGAACCCCTTCACCTCCAGTGTGTCCAGGAGGCATGGGTCAGGGTTGACAAGACTGGGATGATGATTTTTTCCACAAGGCACTGGACTCAAACCCAAGACAAGTCCATGGCAGGGCAGAGGATGAAAAAGAAGTTGGATGCAAACATGTTGGCAGTACTTCACCCTACATCACATGTCAAGATTTCATCAAAAGTATCACTGTCTTTTTGTTGGATATAAGTATTTGTTCAAGGGAAAGGTGTCCTTGGACACTGTATCCAAAAGGGTTTCTACAAGGGTTTCTTCTTGGGCTTGAGAAAACCCTCAGATACATTCCTTGGACACAGGTTTCAAGGTTCCATTTTCCTAGGACTCCTTTGAATTTCAGGTCCAACCCAAATTTAGGGCAGTACAATGCAACCAGGATGCCTTAACTTGAAAAAGCCAAGCTAACCTTGGATGGCACTTGCCTTGAACCCCGCATCCGAGTAATTGATCCAAGTCTTGCCTCAGGGCCAAAATAAAGTCTTGTATGAATGCCTCAGATACACAATCTGAGGCAATCTCCAACCAAGGACACCTTGAATTTTTTAATCCGAGGTATCCTTGTTGGTAGTGAGTAAGATCGCAATTTGTTGGTGTTCAATCAACATGGTACATTACATACTTCCCCACTTTCCCAATCCAATAATCCTAACCTCAACTACCCAAGCAGTTATATAGAGCTTGAGTCCAAACACATAGTCCAAATACATAGTTCTCTTTCTCCATCTTGGGGAAGAGATTGTACATATACACCACTTCACAACTTATCCATTTTCTTTTCTCTCATACCAAACTCTGTGTTATATATTTATTATTTGATGATAGATTGTTGACTGTGTTCTTGACACCACGTGCAATGTACTGTCATTTTCGGGGCTGCGACACGCTGTCACTGCCCCGGGGACTACATATCACTGTCGTGCGACAGGGCCAAATTTGGCCACGACACACCTTTTCCCATGCGACATCTCCCAGTGTTCATCGCTCAACTGCGACATCCCCACGCCGCACTGCGACATTCAACTCACACCTGCAACATCGTGTTCTCGGATTTGGACACTTCGACCTCATTCCACTCAACTTCTCATTTCATATCTCGACACCCTCTTGGCGCCTCGACCACTTCCAGGTTTATCAAGGGTCTCCTATCTGCGGCTAAGGAGCCCTTTCAAATGTAGTATCCCCGGTCAGGCGAACATTCCAACTCAATGCTCGACGCTAACCAAGAC
>MU167210.1:916874-943818 GCA_015951145.1 Cronartium quercuum f. sp. fusiforme G11
TACAGATGATCATTGTGACAAATAGGAGGGATGGGATTGTTGTGTTGATTTGTAGGCAGAGGACAAGTTGAGTGGAATGAGGTCGAAGTGTCCAAATCCGAGGACACAATGTCGCAGGTGTGAGTTGAATGTCGCAGTGCGGCATGGGGATGTCGCAGTTGAGCGATGAACACTGGGAGATGTCGCATGGGAAAAGGTGTGTCGTGGCCAAATTTGGCCCTGTCGCACGACAGTGATATGTAGTCCCCGGGGCAGCGACAGCGTGTCGCAGCCCCGAAAACGACAGTACATTGCACGTGGTGTGAGTGTTCAGTGTGCTATCCCAAGATCAACCCTAACTCATCTCCACTTCACTCTCCATTACCCCACTTGCTGTATTTTGTACCAGGTACAGGTGTTTTCACATTTGATTACTCTTCTTTTATGTCCTAACTTCTATTTCTTAAAACTGGTTTTTAGGTCAGCACTCTATCTGAGAGTCAATCCAGGACTTTCTACTTATTCATGTTTCATACACCATATCAGGTCCAATCTACCATGTTCCAAGCATCTCAGAATTTCTCAAGATTGACCTTCAGTGTGCTCTTCTGCTGTGAAAAATGATAGCTATGAATGTTTTTATAGAGACACAGGAAGAAAACATGCATTGAAATCTGCTCATTAGTGCTGTTGATAGCAGATCAGATGAGCAAGAGGATGGATCTAAGGCAAAGCTTTGTTTAGCTTAGCTGCTCTGTTGTTGACTTGATTGACTTCAAGTGACTACATGATGAGACCTTCTAATTGGTCTTCCATCAGTTCACATCCTTTTCTTCTATTGTGTTTCCTTATTCACAAATCTCATAGCCATCAAAGACAAATTCTCTTGACTAAACCCTGAAATCATCAAATGTGTTCCATCATATTTCAGCTAGGTACACCCTCACATGAGTGAGCATGACATCATCCCAACTCACCTCAGAAGCCTCTCCCATGCTTACCAATTTCTACCATACTTCTTCATGCTTTGCTTTTGGAAACAAACATTTTCATCCCATGAAAAGCACACTAGCATGTCATCTCTACTTTCAAACCTCTGATGTGCCTAAATAAGTTCAAAACCAATGTCAAAATGACCCCAATAAATTTTGTTTTGGCGTACTTTTCTTGTGGGATTTATATAGCAAGAACTCCAAAGCAAGACCAAGAATGTCATGAAAGCAGGGGACCCTTCTGAAAGAAACTTCAACGTGTTCAAAGCTTCCTCTACTCTCATCCACCAGTGCAATCAGGTAGCAATTATGTAGCGTCGTAACTGCAGCCGCCCTTTTCCCTTGTAAATAAACGTTTGTTTTGAGCTTTTGTCATCAAAATCATGGTACCAGGTCTTGACAGGTCCGACACCACTATACAAGTCTCGCGCTACCCCCCCCATCCCGTATCATATGATGAAGACCTTCCGATCCATTGGGCGGTGAGCTATCATACTACCATCCAGTCTAATCTCAAGAACTTACATACTGCCAAAGCTTTGGCATCTCAATCTCATACTCGACCGCCAGTTGTACAGTTAGTCGTCGAGGTGAAGGCCAAGGCTCTTATCGCGTCACAAGTTTGACACTCGCTCGTCCCAAGCTTTTTTCAACTCGACCGAGGATCATTGTTGCGGACAGAGCCACGATATACCCTTTCGGCTCTCCAACAAACGATAAAACCAAATCTTTGTTTTCTGGTTTGTCGTGGTCGATAGCGGATGGCGTTGCGTTAGAGGGTGGTGGTTCCACACCGGCAGACTGTTGGGCAATAATCGGTGGAATCTCCTCGGGACGCGAAGATATCATTCAGATGATATTGGGTCAAAGTCGTGTTGATCCTACTGGGTCCATTCGATATCCCTTGATCGATCACCTGAACTCCATTTCGGCCACCTTTCCTAACCAGCCAGTACGGGATTTTTCGATGTTGACCTGTTTACTGAATCCGGACAAGCCAATGACATTGCGTACTTTGATCCGTTCAAGACAACCTCTATCTCACTCCAAAACTTTTTCAAGCTGGTTCGGTTCAACTCCCGGTTGGAGATCCAAGGATCGAACAACGGTTTCACAGATTACACGGCTCGATATCACGGCATTCGTCCAGAAGATCGGCGTACTTTACGAGACTTGCTTTGGTCTGGTCGTCTTGGTGTTTTAAGTGAAAAACGCATTTCAGAAATCGCTGGTCAGCTGGACCTTCACCAATTCATTGACCTCCCCCTGATTACTCTCAGCAACGGCCAATGCCGGCGGGCGAGTATTGCACAGGCGTTGCTATCTGGAGAGGGGGCAACTTGTCCACAGGTACTAATCCTCGAAGAGCCCTACAGTAAGCGTCACGTTTTACCATCACCTCTCTCCTCAGGCTAGGAAACTCTCCATCTTGTGGAGCATTCAAATGAAAAAAAAAATCCTTTCGGTTTTAGCTGGCTTGGATGAAGGCTCCCGAAAAGACATTTCCGCCCTTTTGAAAACCCTTCATAATTCTCGTAGACCACGCATCATCCTCGTATTACGACCCCAGGATCCAATCGCAAGTTTCGTCACACATGCGCTGGTACTTTCTCAATCCCGAACTGATCCACCCTCCAAGCGCATTCGCGCACAAGGAGAAGTAGCCCAAATCTCAAAAGTATCATGTCCAACCAGTACCACAACTGTTTTTCCAAAGCCATTGAGGAATACCCATAGAAGCAATGTGAACCAGGGAAAGGATTTAGTGCGTTTGAGGAACATCAACATTAGGTATGAAACCCGATCAGTCTGGAGCAAAGTCAATTGGACGATTCAAGAAGGAGACCGCTGGATGTTGAGCGGTCCAAATGGTAAGAACGACTCACTGATGACGTTCCTACCTTTATGGTTCTTGTATAAACTTTGTCCTTTTGCTTATCTCGTGAAATTTGCGTGGTAGGCTCCGGGAAATCGACCCTTCTTTCTTTGGTTTTGGGTGATCACCCGCGTTCATTCACAGAAGACATAGAGCTCTTTGGTCGCCCTCGCGTAGGTCAAGCTACGTCTCAAAGTAAGTTCTGAACTATGTACGCTATTGTCATGCCTTTGATCTCAACTCAGACCGTGTTTGTACCGTTATACATTCAGTTCAGTCCGCCATTGGTCATGTTTCGCCCGAAATCTTCAATTCATTTCCCAGGAAGCACGGAGAGTCTGCATTAACGGTACTCGATGTGATCGTGACGGGCTTCGAATCGGTTTTCAGCTACCGCCCACTGTCTAATCCTCGACAAGAAGCATTATTGAAACGCCTTTTACAAGAATTTGACCATTCAACTTTGCTAACCCAAAATTTTCTTGTCCGAAATTTTGCCGAACTTTCGGCCGGCGAGCAAAGCTTAGTACTCCTGTTACGTGCGCTTGTCAAAGAACCTAGCCTGGTAATTGCGGATGAACCTTTTGCTGGAATGGACCAGCAAACATTACAAAAATCAAGAGACTTCTTGACACATCGGCTAAGACGTCATCAGGCTTTAGTGATTGTCTCACACTACACCGATGAGCTACCTAGTTGCGTTAATAAAAGGCTTCACCTACAGGACGGACAAGCGAAAGAGCTTTCCGTTTAGGTACTATACTTTTCTTTTTTTTTTGGTTCTGTAGAAGAGCACTGTTTCCCCAGCTCAACATGAACCAGGAAAGATTCAGCAAGGCTTTTGTGTATGCGCTGTTTCAGTTTGTTGATTTGATAGGATAGCCAGATCTAAATCATTAGGGGAATCCTATGTTTGAAAGTGTTGAGTTTTTTTGTTTGATTTGATCATGTCTTTTTTTGTTCTACCATTGAAAAATCCAACTGCTCAAGATAAAAAGATGACCATTTGAAATATCAGAGAGAAAAAAATAAAAATAAAATAAAAATTCCCAGATCTCTACTATAGTCACTTGTTTTCTCTTCTCACTACTTTGATCTGATCTCCGGTACTACCATAGGGTTTCACATGTTTCACATCTTGCCTTTAGCAGGATGAAATGCTCTTGAACTTTTTATACCCCGAAAGGCTCAGGAGTTTTTTTTTTTTTCACAAAATTTAATTACTCAATTTTTTTTTTTTTTTTTCCCTTAATTGATCAAAAGAGGGACCACCATCCCGCACCGAAATTCCTGAAAAACAAAAAACAAAGAAAAGCTTTCACACACACACATGGCTCTTCTTGCTTTAACTTAGATGTAGTCAGTCCTTTACTGTTTTGATCACAAATATTACCGTACCCTCAGAGAACAGGGAACATGGAACAGGGAACCTCCCCCACCCCCCTTCCTTCGCTAAGGTCAGAGCCCTCACGCCCCTATAGGTTGGTGTGGCCTTGTGGTTGTGGGTCAAGCGAGGGACACGGTAAAAAAAAAAAAAAAAAATGTGCAGATATGCCCTGGGACGCTTTTGGCGCCCCGCCCACCATGTGAGTTGCTGTGCTTCATGTTCAATAGACCACGTGAATTGCGCATCATACCGTGCCCTAGATATATCAGATGAGTGAAAGTTCGAGGCCGAGACTTTATGAAATGTGTGGACAAGGAAACTAATATTGTAAATCTTAAGGGTCCATGATCAGAGGCATAGGTGGCCTAGTGAATAAACACTGCCAACAAAGACTACTAGGACAAGGTTGTTCTGGAAATTCTAGGACAAGTGTTGTCCTAGATTTTCTTATTTTGGACAAAAGAAAGACTAGGATAAAGTTGTTCTATAAATTCTAGGATAAGTGTTGTCCTGGTAGTTATTGTTGGAAGCGAAAGCAGACAAAGAACAACAGGCGATAAATATCATACAAGTATACAATAAAGATAATGGTGTTCAATCAGATCTGATACCAAAGTAGAAGAAACATTGAAACGAGCTAGAAATTGACACAGGTCTTATATGAAAGGGAATGCTTAGGAGTCACCACACATAGCTTTCTTCTTACTCATCCTCTTTCGCTTCCTCATCCCTGTCCCACTCTCAGGTGGAGGTGAGAAACCAAAGACTTCAGGTATTCTGACCTCCGGTACCGGTTCACCGGGCGTCGGACTACCTTCCCTATCACTCAATCTATTCTCTTTCTTCTCATCTGCTATCTCTTCCACATCCTCCTCCTCCATGAATAATTGCTTCATCGGTCCCAAATCCCGCATCTCTACCGGTTGCTCCGATCCATAAAATGTGATCCCAAGTTGTCGACTGTAATAGTTTATAGCCGCATGAAAGGCCGTACGTCGGTTCCATCTACCACCCCAATCTTGCCAATTTTCCCGATGGACCATTCCAAATGTGATCTCGATATACTGTTGATTCACAAGCTGTTGGATTACCGCTGCTGTGCCTGGCTCGAACCGTCTTTGCTCGTCAGTCTGTAGCCAATAATTGAGTTTTTCCTCTAATTCATCAATCTTCTCTAACGGTGTGTCCCAACCAAACTGAACCGTCGCATTCTCAAACTGATTCGTACTCCGACGTAAGTTGATGATAAATTTCTTCCCGAGTACGGCATTAGGTGCAAACCATTCAGTACCATCCCAACGTACGAATACAGTCGAGAGTAAACCCATTTGTTTCACCGTCAGTATCTCATCTACACCGGCGTCATTTTGGATCACTATTCTATCTCCAGTGTCCAGTGGATGTGAGCAAAAGAGTAAGATGATAGAGTCAAATACGTTGGCAGCGGTTTCCTTGAAGACAAAGGCCAGTGCGATGAGAATAGTAGAAGCGGATGTCAAAGTTTTAGAAAAGTCAATCCCGACTACCGACAGAACGATAAATAAGAAGATAATAGCTCCGAGACCGAGTAGGATCGAATCAAGTCGACCTATGGCATGTCCCACATCCTGTAAAGATTGCGCGAGGGCCCTACGTTCTTTGTAAACTCTAAAGATCTCATTCTTGACTTCTGTTCGACTGATATCCCCATTTCCATCCGAATCAAAGATCGAGAACGCCTCCTTAGCTAATCTCTCAGTGGGAAACGCTGGGTAAAAGTCAGACGGGACGAGATAGTTCCTATTCGCGGAACCTCTGAAACTGAAGAAGATCCTTCGAGCTAGCTTCCTCGCCTCCGTCGGGTTGTTGATATCCAACGCTAACCCGGATTTCTTCCCGACTACCGCAACTGGGTCTTTCATGGCTGCACGGGCGATCTTGGCTGCACTCGCTCCCCGACGAGCAATGAGCGCGAAAGTAGTTTGACTGTTACGACGTTTGAGGGCCGGATTGGGATTTGATTGAGAGATTAGATCAGGTGCGCTCGGGTTCTGAAATTGGTAAGGATGATCCGAATTGGGTATTGTTCTAGAAGCTCCTTCTGGTCTCTCAGACATCTCCACATTCGTCGACCGTTGGTGTGCTTGCTTCTCTCCTTTCCACCAACCTCTCTTCTTTGGCTCGGCTAACGGAGAAAGGGGCGACTGTTTCTGCTCTTGCGTCTTCCTTAGTGGGCTTGTAAATTGGGCCGACAGGGTTTTGAAGGTGAGGATATCACCTGATGCCCTACGACTGTTCATGCCGTTACCGGGCAAGGTCTTACGCTTTGGTCGATAGTCTTGTAAGATGTCAATCACGGCCAATGATCGTGTCACCTTTTGAATTCGGTCTGAGTAGGCTACCCGATGAAAGCTCATACTCTTTATAATTTTGGTTGTGGATGAATAGGTCAAACCTCAGCATCACTCTGAGACGAGAAGGTGGAAGGAAGATACTTACGATGCTCAGTAGCACAAGCTTCTCGATTGACAGTACAAGGACGAAAAAGAAGAAAAGCTCAACAACGAGCTTGAGCGCGTTGGTATAGGACGCCCTTGATTCCTCTTCAGCTGATGAACTGTGTAGATTGAAGATACCTTGAAAGACGATCACCCACGAGCCCCATCTGTGACACGCATACAAAATGGTGGTCATTGATTTTTACTTTTGTTTATGAGAGAAGCTTCATCGGCTCATGATCCCATAGGGATGAACGGGTAAGATGAAAAAAGACTTTGAACGGGAACCATGAACTTACATCATGGCTGCATAAACAATAGCTTTCAGCCAGGCTTTAGCCGCGTGAATAATCTCAATGTATGACTTGATACCTTCGTGGACATCACCCCAGACCACAGCGACCAAAGAGATCAAAACCTATGTTGACCACCGCCCCCAAAAGATGTAGAATAAGACTAAATTCAAATTTGAAGAAGCAATAATTTCATATTTGTCGTTGGCTTACTCTGGGTGTTAGCTCGACAAGGAAGTGGATGGCCCAACTGGCGAGTAAGTTATAGCTGATCCAATACGTCCATGCGGCCACGTTATCGTATACGTAGCGTGAGTGAACATCACTGTCGCTTTCGCCGGTTTGGTAATACCCGTCGAATCTAAAGAATCACAGTTCGGCGTTTAATGGAGCCGATCGAGATCAAAAGACCAGGGAATGAAGTCTACTACATACCTGAGCACGAGTGGAGGGATGATGAGAGCGATACTAAGGAAGATATGACCGATAAAGGTAGTAATCAAGTCTGAGAACACGCAAAAGGAGAGTAGTACCATCCGTTAGTGATGAAAAACTGGAATCGATCGTTAATGACGATCGCTTGGCTTACATTTGATGACATTATATGGAGAAAGTCGACGTGCGAGTGTTCGTCGACGATGGTGTTGATGTTGACCTTCCTGGTGATGATTCAGGTCATCAAACCTTACATCACCCTCAAGATCATCATCATTTTCCCAATCATCTACATAGATTTTCACAAACAAATAAAAAGTCTTGAACTACATGCAGCCAGGCCCAATGCGTCGCGCCATACTGTACATCTCAAAGAAAAATTCAATGGCTTACAATCATCGAAATTTTGCGCTTCATTATCTGAGTCAGTGTGCTCATCATCAGCCAAATGACGCGGTCGAGAGGCCTCGCCTGACTCGAGCGAACCTTCAGCCGCAAGGCTCTCGATAAGTCGCTTGGCTTGAGCATCGCTTGGTTTTCCATGCGATGAGTCAGTGATGCCACATGTGTGAGCAGAGTAAGACCCATGGTCAGGCTCAGGTGCACTGAGCTGATAGGAACGCTGGAGTGGTGAATTGGGTAGCGTCTCAATCTTGATCTCTACCGAGCTCGCGTAATTTTGGTGATTTGGCCCCGATGGATCGGGAGAGAATGATGAAGTTAGACCAGCAACGGTCTCGAACCGATCAGAGTTGTAAGAAGGACCAACAGGTGGCGGAGATTCGGCACTAGTTCGATTCCACTGTGAACGAGAAAGGTATTCGGGCGGTGGTGGCATGGTCGAGTGGGCCGAGACAGCGGAATGAGAATAGTACACAGGTGAGCTGACCTCGGATCCAGAATGACTCGGAAGATCCGTACGACTCGAGGCTGGTGATGGGCGTGTTTGAGTATGATGGGTCGTTTCAGGAGTAGCAGATGTGAGGGGTCTGCGAGGGTAAAGCGGTTGAGACTCAGTTCGAAGGACTTCTGGTGAAGATGGTGGCGAGCTAGCCATGGCTATACAATGATAAGAGACCTTTCAAACGTGGGGTGTCGGCAGGATGATGAACTGTGTGCCAGACGAGGAAGAGGGAAGATGGGGATGGGGATGTAGAGCACCAAGTCTAGAAAGAGTCTGTTCTATAGTACTCTGTTTCGAGGGTCTCAATGTTAAAATGTGCGCTTGACAAGTAAGCTTATTAGAGTAGAGGTTCCCTGATCATAAGAAGATTGATGTCAGTAAGTGCGATCTGAATCGATAGAGTTGTCGAGACCGAATACGTCGGTGGGGTAAGCTCCAAGAGCCCTAGTTTCCAAAAGACTGTCTGAAAACTCACCACGGTATCCTGGTGTGACAGGAAATACCTATACAACAACAGCCTATGCTTGAACAAATGGTAAACCGAAAAGATAAGATGATTCCAATTGGATGAGTCGATCCTTGAGAGAGCACGAAAAAAAGGAGTGAGTGATCTCAGTTGTGTGTATACGAATTTTGAAGTGGACTTTGAATGGACGCGTCCTCCTGGGGCGTTTAATGATGAGAAAGGGCGATTATAGAAGGCCAGTCCGTGCGTGATCTGAATATGAGCTGTTGGAGGAGAAGAGAAGGAACAGGTGTCCAAAGCAAATGGGTGGCGCTCATAAAATGAGTGAACGAGAGCCAAGCGTGTAGTCATTAAAATTTGACGATTTCCAAAACTGGAAAGCAGTTCACAAACCCTTGGTACCCAGACAACACAGTCCAAGGCGATATCAGATTAATAGGGATCGGAGGTCAAAGCGAGACTGAAGGAAATTAAGGGAGAGTGAGTGGTTTGACAAAGATATTGACTGAGATGTCGAGTTGAGGTATCCAACTGTAGGACATGAGGTGGTCTGTGCTCATCGTCAGGGAAGAAACCAAATAAATAAATATTTTATTTAATTTTTCTTTCACAACTCCTTAGCAAATCATCAATGGCATTTCTTTAAATTCCATCAAATATCCCGGTTTTCGGTGAAATGTCACCCCGTCATATCACACGGGGCTTTTTTTGTTTTTTGTTTTCGGTGATAAACTTTTGATTTTACATTTCCCACCTCTTTCAATCGGTATGTGTTCTAGACAAGTATTTACATCATCAATTGTAGCTCTAATAGGGAGAGTGCGCAAACCTGCACTGGCCGTATGGTTGTAGGAACCTATTGGCAATATTTAGTTTAGGCCTCCAATACCGACGTAAGGTCGGGTTTGAGACGGCGAAAGGTGCCAAAAACCTGCATCAACCCAGGTTTTAAGCACATACACATGAGGATTTCTCACTTATGCAGGAAATCCTTTCGCCAATTGCTTGACATACAACGCTGCTCGTATGGTCATTTCAAAAATAATCCGAGCAGCGTTGTACACTACGACCAGATCGGGAGCTCCCAGAGATGTCTCTTGAGCAGCTGAGAGATCCCAGAGATGTCCCGGACTGGCATATCTCTGGGATCCCTCCCTTGACATCCTTGGGATGTCCGACGCGAGGCCACATCCCAGGGTTCGATCGCAGAGGAGACCTCCCAGGGACCTATTCGAGTGGTCAATCGATCCTTGAGATGTCTCGTGGGTGCTCCCTGAGACGTAAAAAAAAAAAAAAAAAAAAAACCAGACCACTTGTGCCCAATGCCCTAGCGCCTGGCTCACTCCTTTTCGTCCAAGTTCCCAAATCCTCACCATGAGGCTCTCTCCAACTCAACCTCTCCAAGACCCCACTTGATGTGCACTAATGAACAGTCAGCTTGGCACCTGGGAATCCATTCCACCTCCATGCCCCCGGATTCCAGAGACACCAAACTTCACAACTTACTTTCCAAGAAGATCTCCTGTGGAAGAAGGCATTTATTTACCCCCTCAAATCACTAGGCCTGCACCTCACGACTTTGAAACTCCTGCTCTCCAGAGGGCCAAGCGCATGCATGTCTCATCCATGCCCACAAACAAATATGGCAACAATGATCCGCAGGATGAAGATGACAGCCAAGTCAATGAAGAATGGAGTTCATCAATGTCCAACTGCCAGCACCAATCCTGGCCAAGCAGCCATTCTGGGACAGCCACTTCTGGCTCCACCCAAACAACATCTGATCCCTCACTGACCAGCCTTGGAAGCCTGAGATCAACCTCCACAGAAATGCACAACATCCCCAATGTCATTGGGGACTTTTCCTAATGAAGGATACATGGTCCATGTACTTAGTTCTGGCTCTCCTTCTCAACTTAAGCCTGTCTATCACCGCCAGCAAAAATTACTCGGACAAGGCTGTCCGAGAACACCTCGGACAGCCTTGTCCGAGTAATTTTTGCTGGCGGTGTATGTACAAATGGGATTTGAAGCTGAACACTTTCATTTTCCAGTGCATCCTTGAGTTCTCCACCTCAATTCAATTCTACAATCAACATCTCCAAATCATAAGAAACTGAAAAAAAAAGACCTTGACTCTGACTGGCTCCCTTGGTAAATCTGGCACACTTGGATTCTGTCACTCATCTTGACTTGCCATGAAACTCTTCCCATTCATGGCTGTGGTGAATGCCACTTTCCTGTTTTGATAGAAAGCTAAATTTCAGAGAGTGGGGTTATATTACATGCCAATACAGGTCTTATTGTGATATGACTTGCACTCCTGAACTGATAAACAAGTCAATTAAGACTTACTTATCACTAGACTAGTTATTCTTGATGACTAGAGACAGAAATTTGATGTCTAAGATGCTCTTAACAAGGGATTGGGATCCAAAGCTAGAGGTAAAAGATGGCAGATTCTCAAGGCTAGTAATTCTAGGGAATAACAATGCTAATGATAGTAAATAGTAAAATGATTGAATGATAAAGAATGATTGAATAAAGCATGAGAAAGAGAGACAGTATTTTTAGAAACTGAGAGTAAGAGAGACAGGATGAACCACAAGAGAAAACACAAAGTTCATTAAACTACAAATGGATGATCAGCCATTAATGATGTAATGAGAAAATAGATGAGAGATAGATGAGAAACCACAAGCCTACAGTACCACCAGTGCTGTTATTAAGGGACAATGAAGCTAAGGCCCATGGTCCAAGCTTGAGACCTTTGGTCTTCCATTCCACCAGATGGGGACAGTTAGTTTTAGATGAGGCAGCACTGTGTGTGACCAATACATATGCACAGTCCAACTGGAACCAAAACCACAAAACTTGTCTTTTTTGATCATGTGACAGACTTGTATGGGTCTGTCTAAGTGATTACAAGACCAGACAATCATGTAAACAAATGAGAGAAAGAGATATCTTAAAGAGGAATAGAAATCACAACAAAACATATCCAAGTGTCCAGTTCATGAAGCCCTTTCCCATTTCAAGCATCTAAATGCTACAGTATGAGTACTTGTTGTTACACTACAGTAATTACATGTACTACTCATTATTATGAGTGTTCATATATTTACAGTTAAAATATTTACAGTCAATGGATACAGTACTGTATGTAATTTGTATGTAATTGGTTAGCTATGAGATAATCTGGTCTTCTCAGATTATGCCATGGCTGACAACAGGCCAATTCTCCAAGGTAGGAGCCTTGGAAATTGGTCTATAGCATCACATGGAAAAGTGCTATGTCACCTAGCATGCCTCCATGTGATGCAAATATGCTGGAAGTGACAGCTTCAACTAAACATAGAAAAACCCCACAATTGTGATTGCAAGTTTGGCTTTAGCCACCAGATACATCAACACATTTCCCATGTGACCTATTGTGTGGAAAGGGGAAGCCTTTCAAGCTTTCTGGACCAGCATCTGGCCTGGGTCAAAAGTATTTCATCTGTGGCAGAGGAGAAGGCATAAAATTTAGCCTGTGATGGTCCAAGTGAATGGTTTTTCTTCTGACTTCCCCTCAGGTAAATCTGTTTATGTTTGCAGTGAGCAGGTGCTTACTCTTTGGGCAGAGATCAAGGAGCACACAGGTAGATGAAATGAACCAGACCTTATGATCAATTCCAGCTTGGGCCATGTGGCAGGCACAAGATTTGAAAAATGGCATGCCTAGTGGGCCCAGGTTCCGCCAAACACCCTTCATCTCACTGCCAACATATTTGTGTTGGATCTGTGCAGCTGCCATAACATCAGATGTCCAGATTGAATGCATCAAGCCATTTTTCCAAGGCCTTGGAAAAGAGCCCTGTTGTGTTGGATCTGGAAATATGTTTTCATGTCAGATGCCTAGGTCTGAGACAAGTTGGCAGTGCCCACCTAGTTTGGGTTGGATACAAGGTGTGAAGAGGGGGCGGTTCTGGGTACGCCTACGCTGAGTTCTACCCCAGTTATGCCAACCGCACCGCGCCCACCATATGAGACCTGGTCCGTTTGGGCAGGCGTTCCGTAGTGCGGCCCTGGCCATAAAACCGGCCTAGGCCATGTTGAAATGGCCTGCCTTGCAGCAGATTGGCTCAGGGAACCTTTCTCCCCATTCAATCTCTATGAGGACTTTGCCTCTGAGCCAACCAAGGTGATTTAACGTTTTGATGGATCAAGATGTTTGTTCATTCTACTTAAAGGTGTCACTTCAGGGATAAGGTCGCTAATCATCTTTGAAGTTCTATGATAAGACATGTTTTTCATAGTTAGTGACGTTGTGTCTCAGGTACGTAAATGAAATTACGACAAGGGAAAGTATAGACATGGGTTGACCATGCCCAATGATCTTGGCGGAAATGTATGATTGACTTGTCACCTCGTCACTAGAAGAACCTTGGAATGCGTTTGTCCAGACAATTATATATCATGACGGAGCTCAGATGCTAGTGCCACCTTTTGATCGCGCACTGTTTTTTGCTTAAATCCTCCATTGGGTCAACTTGCTGCATCCCTTCAACCTTAGGGGGTTTCCCAACCAATTGATGCTGTAAAGGGGCAGTCCCCACTTGCTTGCAACCTCACACACTAGAATTTATAGTGCACGACTCATGAATGGAGAAGAGGGGAGACAGCGATGTGAATACTCAGGGATGCCATTGGGCTCTCTGACAATGTACATATTTGTAGCAGGGCTGAAGGCAGCTCGCCCCAAGGTCCGTCTACAGCAGTGTAGACGCAGGCCTTCGCCTACAGTAGTGTAGACGAACACGAGCTGGATCTAGGGAACACCTGCCTAGGTGTCACATTCCCGGTGCCGAGTGGCATCACGAGAGTTAGGTAGTAGTATAGTTTATTTCTCTCTCTATTTTCATGTAAGGTATAAAGTTGCATACCTCGCCAAGCCAACTGGCTTGTTTGAGCGATGTGGTGTGTGCTAAGTGCTAGGCCTTGCGTATGTAGAGTGATTTGTGCTTACAGTGATAACCTAACCCAGACCTTGTTCCGTAATTTCTAATCTCGATTCATGCCACATGTCAAGCGTCGCGGTCGGGCCGGTGCAGTTGAATCCAACCCTACCCGAAGCTTTCTGGGACTACACAGACCGGCCTTCTTGATTCTTGGATGCCGCCTCTTGAAGCTCCTTAATTATCAAGCTGATACACTGTAATCGTCAAGAGGATCCAACAAATTTTGTGAATGCGATGAACAGGTTGCTTGGCGGACTTTGTCGCGGGCCGTTGGCCGTACCGTGCAGGCCGACGAATACGACCTTTGCTGATGCGTTGGGGTCACTTAAACTGGACTTTCAGGACCCATTACGCGACGAGAGTCTCTGGAAAAACAGCACCCGACGGGTCCCATCATGCCACGCTAGATTTTATAATCCTTCTGCTGTCTGGCACACCCAGGCCACGCGCGATACCGACTCGGCCGATCATCCTCGGAACACTTCACCACCGAATGACAAACAATCATCACAAGATCCCTCATCCTCTTGGGCCAATGGTGTCGCAGCGCAAGCAGTTGTCGGGTCATTGGCTGGCGTTGTCATTTTGGGCTTCGGCGGGTGGGTGGTTAAGGTTTGGGCCAAATTTATGATCCAGACAAGCTTACGCGTTGCTCGATCGTATTTGGATGGATGATAAAATCGACTTGATTAGATATTTGTACCACACTTGGTTAGTTGTCACAACCCACTTCTTTGGTAGGCTTGATACAAGTCCGATTGCATCAAGATGCTGATCGAGATTTGTAGGTATAAATATTCAGTCTTACAAAAGATGGCAATAGCTTTCGAGCCCGGTATGTTAGTATCTACCTTCCAAATGTTCAAGTAGTGCTCTAGATACCCTTCCCGTTTCATAATAAGAACCATTCAGTGGCAAGCTGGAGCTTCGGGTGACTTTGACCATTGAATTTATGCTCAAAACCATGGGCATCCAATGTTTGATGACCTCCAGGTTATGATCCGGTCTTAGTCCTCAATGACGCTTCCAAAGCTTCTTCAAACAAGCCAGAATTGACTCGACCAATGCTCCAGCGCGCCTACGATGTCAAGTTCGATGGGGACGAGCAAGAGCAAGAACTCACGTGGATTGTTAGACACGAACAACCTTTGATTGATCAGATCGTACATGGAAAATTGGCTGGACAGTATTGGCTAATCACCAGTTGGTGTACCATGGCACATTCTACCTACTTCTGGTGTGAAGCTAATGTTGAAAGGAACCTTGTGCTTGTTCTGAATATATAGGCCCAAAAGGAACCGGCAAGTTCTCATTGATTGCCGATGCTATGGCGCGCAATCAAGCCGATGGTGAGGACATCTCATCTCTGTCAGTCTCAGCAGCCGCGGCACAAACTGATAACTTCAAGGACTTGTTCTGATTTTGGTGGGGTTAAGGCATAGCGGTTTGTGAATGCAGCGATAACCTTGAGATATTTCGATTGAGGCTGGGACGATGTTTGAACTTTGAGTATTCTGAGGACTATATTGGCGGGCTCTTTGCGAGACGGGACCCAAGGGAGGGTGGACCTTTGGTTGATATCGAGGTGCTTTGATTATAGCAAAAGTCACATGCTTTATAAACCCCATAGCTCTCCAATACCCCACAAATGATGTTCTATGTATTTCTGATGACGTTGATGTCTTTCCTCGACCTTCAAATACAGCGCGCTTTGAACAAGCTTGAAAAGGTTGATAGTGATCCACTCGATATGAGAGAATCCATGAAGCGCGACTTATGGGTTGGAAATTATTACTCTCCGCCTCTATGGTCAAACTTGTAGGTTGCGATCAAATATCACGAAAAGAATCGGCGTCCACTAGTTCTCATATTCAATAACATTCAGTAAGGTCGCCATTGTTTTGGATCATGTAAGGAGTCCAAACGAGATACTGAAGTGTTTTATTTAAAAATGTAGCCATCTTCGACGAGACGATGATTCACATAGTCTCTTGCTACAATTACAGCAGCGTGCTGAAAGCTGGTCGCAAGCCGGGATCTTGACTATGGTGTTCACCTCAGATGACCACTGGCCATATTCCACCTTACGAAGGAAGGCATCCAGAATGTCGGTGCTAACGGTGAGAGACTTAACAAGATCGGAAACTGTCAAAGCTATTCATGCCGAACGAAAGGCACTTTGGAACGAAAATCGTGCAGAAGGAGACACGGAAGTTGAGACTGTTTACGAAATAGTTGGAGGTCGGATTGGTCATCTCAGCTGGTGCATGAAGCACAAAGATATGGTTCATGCTGCAAAGATTGTCCTCGAGCGCGAAAAACAGTGGCTCTTGTCACGAATCGGGCTAATTGTCGTAAGTGGAGTCTCATTCAACAATCATGTTCCAAGAGTTTTTTTGCTATCATCATCTACTGACGTAACGATTGGCACGGCGTGATAGGACTGTGATGATGGTGAGTGTTGCAAACGTCTCGCTGAGAATTATTACAATACCTTCAGCTTTTCAGGGCTCACAGCTGATGAATGGATCTATTTCGCCCGTAACAATTAATTCATAGATGTGATGGACGAACAAAAATGGTCATCCTCATCCTTCCTGTTGCTGCGAGCGCTAGCTGAGCAAGCGCAAGAGGAAGAGGAAACCGGAACAACCACAGATGGTTCACCCTTTCAGAGGGGAATCGCTTATTGGCAAGCTAGACAAATCATGGTCCGAATTTCTTTCTAGACTTGCGGTATGCTGATGGGACCTTTTTTTTCTCTTCTGTGACTGATTACTATGGTTTATTTCCCCTGTACTTTGTCAGACGCGAGCCGATTTCCTTGATCAGTTGGATCATGAAAATATAATCTCTATTGATATCGATTACGTGTGAGTTTGTTGTTACGCCAGGCCCGTTGAACCCTGCTGAAAGAATCTCTATAGGGTGAGGCCGGACTCTCTTGTGGTTCTAAATGCGATCAAAGAGATCTGCAGCGAGCCTGGCTTTGATGAAAAGCTTGAGAAAGTGATGGAACGAATTGGCGATATTGAAAGCTTGGGGCGGACCAGAGAATTGACGTGGAAGACGGTTAGTACATCAGATTATTCTCTGCTTTCATCTTTTTCTCCTCTATCAAACTTTAGACATACTTCGCTGCATACCTCGCTGGATCTGACAAGGTTGTTCTGTTGACCTATTCCTTATTGTAGGGCAAGGATGGAGATGGGATCATGAATATCAAACTTGAACGCTATTAATTTAGTCCTTTGAATTCACTGTAGCTTCACCCACAAGCCAATATGACATCTTTGCTTTAATTATTGTGGCTGATATCTTATCATCTACGGGGCCTGTCAGGGGAGGCTACTGTAGATTGACGCCATCTGATTTCACATTCCACTAAATAATTTTGATGAGGGGAAGTAAGATCCCAGAAGCTCCAAGAAAAGAAAGCGACTTTTGGGTCTTGCTCACATGTCATGTTGGCGGTACAACTTTTTTCAAGGAAAGTAGGCAATTGTTGGTTTTGAAGTTGGTTTACATGGGAGGATTTTCTTTGTAGAGCGTTCCAAGCATGGGAACTCAGTGGTCAACAAAGTCAAAGTCTGGGAGTGGGTATGGTACGGTGAAAAAGTAGGAAGTCAGTGAAGGGGTTGTCACATAGCTAACGCCTTGGAACACTTTGGACAAACCTGCGTGGGAAAATAGGCAATAAAAAAGGGGATGTACAAATTTTTGTGATAATTGAACTAGAATTTATTCAAAGAAAAGTTCACATGGTCTACCATCATGAAACTACTTTGAGTTTCACTTTTGCACAAAAATTGTGGAAATTTTCCTTGTGCACCATATTTCTGAAATATGGCTGAAAAGGGAAAAATGAGCCCTGAAGTGGTCTTTGGGTGGGGATGAGCACTGAAAAATAATACTTTTTAACTGGACTAATGTTTCAGTTTGATGGAAATCAAATTCCTTTGGAATCAACTTCAAAATTCAGCAAGTTTTCCTTGTGCACCAGGTAAAAACAACAGAGGTATTTGGGCTTTGGGTGATCTCACAGGAAGGTTTAGTCATTGAAGGAGTGGTATAGGAATCTTGAGTCATTAGGTCAACCCGCCCAAAACCATATTTAAACATGACGCACCTAATCACACAAAGTTCCCAAACCACTCCTTCATCCCTCAACCTTCACAAAAGCACTTTTTGGTAACTTCCATAAAATCACTCCTGTTATAGACAAGTCTTTGATGGAGACACATTTTCCATGTGGTCTATTAGGTAAGTATTCTTTATACAGGTTTTAACACTTGAAAAATCAGCTCAACACCTAGAAACTCCATCTGTGAGCATAATAGCATGAAAAGTGCATACTATCAAACACTCCAAAAATCACTCACTATATAGTCAAGTCAGTGATAGGCGGATATTTGAGGTGAGATTCATTAGGTCACCAACCCCTTAGCTCTCACTTTTACAGGAACTAATACTCATAATTTTACCTAGGCAAAAGGATGCAAGGCCAATCACATAATTGATATCTTAACATAAAAGTCCTTGAGACACTCCCACTATTACCAACATGTTGAAGGAATGGGTTAGAGACTTATTTGTACCAGGTAAAACCCCCTAAGCCATCCTTGCAGTATGCTGTAAGATGGGCATCATTACCTTCCAGCTTTGTGGTGAGAATCATCAACTTCTATAGTCATAGTTTGTTATTTGAGACAAGGCCTATGTTAAGGTGTCTCCATATTAACCCCCATAGTTAGGTTTGAACTAAGTAAATATTGGAGTAAACTGGTATAAACCTGGGTCCAAGTGTTTAAACCATGAAGATTTTTATCATGTTATGGTTCCAGGTGCATGGAACCTTGCCAATGTGAAACCTTCTTCATCAAAAAAGTTAAATTTCTATTACTTCTATTTCAACCCCCACCTCAAAACAGACACTCCCTGCTTTCCTTCCAACCCAATGGATTCTTATTCAGATCAGCAATTTCTCCCAAACCTGATCAGTGAACATGCATACTCACAAGATCAAAACTGGTGTCCAAATCCCCACCATACAACTTGTCATGATTCTTCCCAAACTCACCTCAACCAGCACCAATCTCAGCAAATTATGATACTTCCAATTGACCCAAACTTACAACAGAGCCCTATCCATTCCCAACAACAACAACAACAACATCATCACCATCTCCACTCACAACAGAAATGTGGCAGAACAACTCACCTACCAAACACACAAGGTCTGATTGTTCCCTTCAGCTCACAGGTATCTCAGCCTGCCATACAAGATCACCACTGTCAAGGACCCTCTCATCCTCCAACTGTTACAACTGCCTTGCATGCACTAATGCAAGCTAGAACTTTTCCAACACAAAAAACCCAGAACAACACAAGAGCACATCCAAGAACCAACCCTGATGCAACTGCAAGAAAGAAACACATCCTGGATGAATTTCTTCCTAAAATTCTTCTTGCAATTATACCCACTACTCCTGTACCTCCTTGCCTTGTTGTTGATGGGATAGATATAGAAAAACTTCTTGAAGATTGATTAAATGGAAATTCAACAGCTGAAATCTGACACCTGGCTCAAAAATATAATAAAGGGTCCTTCTCAAAATGAGATACAGAGTTCTTTCTGTATACAGAAGAGATCTTTCAAAAGATCAGGGCTATCTATGCCCTTCTCCAAGGTGTCTCTTGTGACTAGTTTTGTGCGCATAATGTGAAACAAAACTGAATATTAACAATTGTAATAATTATTGAGGTCATAGAAGGAGGAATAGCATGTAAGAGGGGTTTCAAAGGTGGAAAAAGTGTTATAATCCTTAATAAAAGGTGGAAAAAGGGAGTTTTAAGGTAAAAGGGACTTCTATGGTGGCATTATTCTTTTCCCTGAACATTGATAAAATGTTGTATCTGGTCACAAACATACAATTTCCTCTTTAAAGGTGTTGTATTACCACAGAAATGACTCTAATCCTTAATTCTGACTTACAGGTTTTTATATCTCTTTCAATTTCAAAGATAACCTGGTAGTATAAAAATGAAACTTGTACGAAATTATAAAACAAATAACTTCTACTAATGCATACAAAAAGATTTATAATTATAATAAGCAGTAACCCTTATGCAGAAGTAAAAAAATGCATTTAAATTGGTGTATTAGACTTTTTGACTCAATTTTCAAGATAATCAAAGTTACACTAGCGCAAAATACTCGTAGAAGACTCAGCTACATTATTCATCTTTAAAGTTTTTTTATTGCATCTTTAGTTTAGAAGTTACAAGTGATTATAAGGGATTGAATCCATTACAAGGGTATTAAAAATAGGTGCATGGGTATTGGAGGTGTATTAATTTTTGGAGGAGTGGTATTATGGGTTGAGACAGAGGGGAAGTTCTAGTTTAGAGAGATATACAGTGTTGTGAAAGTGTATTGGTCAGTTTGGCATGTGTAGGCATGATTAGAGGGTGTTACATGTGGTTTGAAGATGTAATTTCAGAAGAACTATGGATTCACATTTATGTAGCATGTGTAGTTTTGAAGATGGAGCTTAGGTGTGAAGATAAAAGTTATAGAAGAGAGGCAGAGAAATCAAAATATGTATGTCTTGACATTGTCACATTAATATCAAAGGAGACTCGTGAAAAATGAAGTTCAGAGTGAAAAATAGGCAAATATAGGTTGTTCACAGGTGATTTACAAGTGGTTTATGTTTTAATGAATGTGTTGAGAGGTTTATGAAGATGTTTATTGATGGTGTGGTTTTTTTCAAGGAGGATTTCTTAGCTTGTGAAGGATTTCTCATGTGTATTTCTGCTGTGTTTGAGTGTGTATAGGTGAAAATAGGTGGATTTCATTGGTTTTTCTTGGTTGTAGTGTGATTTTCTGTGTGTGGTGAAGTAATGTGAATGTTGTATGAGCTTTCTGCAGGTGGTTTGTTTTTTGGTTGGACTGATTGGGAGGCCTGGTGAAAATATGTGTGTGTTGCATGTTGTAGAGATGGAGATATAGGATCTGGCTCTCTCTCTTTCCTTTCTGGGACTTTGTCTGTGAGCTCAATAGTTGAAGACCCTTTCAGTATAGTTAGTTAGTGTCCTTTTATTTGTGTAAAAACAAGAACTTCTCCCTTTCTCTTTATTTATGCAATAGAGATTGCTTATTAATCATTTTTAGTGTGGTATTGATTCATTCATCTGGTATTACAAATTGTTCTAAGACCTTGAGTTAGATCCCCATTGAGGCTAGAGTTTTGTAGGGGTTTTATTCATCAAGAAGTTTGTGAAAACTTATTCAAATTTCCTTAAGCCAGGGTAAGACCTGTTAAAACATCTGTTGATTGTCTTGTAGTGTAAGTAGAGAGGCATTGTTTCTTTTCTTTTTGTTGAATTGAGAAGTCCCTCTCAAGCTCTGCCCTTGCCTAGTACATTGGGAGTACCAGACTGGGCAGATAAATCTGTGTGAATTTTTTTTGCAGACTCATTGCTGAGTAGTTTAGCCACTGATTGTTGACTACACTGCCAAGATATTTGTATCGGATGGGCCTATCCAATGTTCTATCACCCTGAGATATGTGATGCAGTGTCAGTAGGATTAGGTGTGATGGAATTACACTGTGATATGGTGTCGGAGCATTAGATACCAATAGTAATTCCATTGCACCTAATCCTACTGACACTGCATCACATATCTTGGGGTGATAGAACATCAGATAGGCCCATCTGATACAAATATCTTGGCAGTGCTATGGTGTACCTCAAATAACATAGTGAAGAAAATAAGATAATAAAAGAACCACACCTTTTTCCTGGCTATCAAAAAAGCCCTGAGGGTTGGCAAGTTTATTGAGATTGTATGTAACATCAATCTTTGGACAATCTGCTATCTTCTTCTCCCTCTTTGTGTTCATTCATTCTTCTTTGTTTTTTTTTCTTTGGATCTGGCTAGTTAAAAGGGCCAGGAGTGGTGCTGCCCAAACTGAACTTGGTGCTCAATGGCAACTTATGGAACCTGAAACACATGAAGGTTACAGACAATATGTTGGTAAAAAGTATACAGGAAAAATTGTTGAAATTAATTGAGAGTTCCTTTAATCATTCAATTTCTTGTTTCTCTTTTTCCTTACACAATCCCATTTTACCCATACTGTATATTTCTTTCTTCCTCAAGTCTTACCTTATACAGACATAGGCACTAACCCCCAATGATTGTATGAATCTCTCATGTCAAACCATAATCATCTCTTCTCTCTCACTTATTAAAACCTAATGTATAGGTGACTGCTCCATATACCTGACAGAAACAAACTGCCTCAAGATCCTCTTTCTCTTTTCCTTGTCAATTACTTTCTTCCTGTGATTGATCAAGGTGAGGATCTCAAGTAGTGTTAAGCATAACACTAGGATTGAACTGAACAACTTCTACTCCCTGTTTTCTGTCAGAAATTGTCAAAGACAATTCCAGGGTCAGACCTCCAGAAACCACTTGTCAACTTGACTACTCCTGCACTTCACTGGAACCCAACCCAATCAGTGCCTGCCTATTGATCATACCAGACCCAGCTGCACCCAAACATCCAACTACTTCACTGGTCAGCCACAGAACATTTCAAAAGGCAAGCAAGGACTTTGAAAAGTGGTTGAAGAAGGCTGAGATGGATGTAAGTTTTATTAAATTCTTTTTTATTTCCCAAATTCCAGCTGACCATTGTTGGAACACACTATACAGGCACTTCAAATTGCAAAGTGTCAGCCCTGAGCAATGAAGTGCCATGGACTAACAAGAAGAATTACAACTCATACTCAGTTAACAAACTACTGTACTTAACAACTGAGGTTTATTATTACAGAAATGAACTCAATGTGTAATATTACACATAGTTACATATTACAGCTTCAACAGAAGGATTGTGATTCATACTGTAACATATGTGTAGATATGTTACATTAACCATTCCATATGTTACCACTATGTAAGCTACATGTTATTATCTCAGTGATGAATTCTACATGTAAAATAATGTACAGTTACTAATTACACTACCTGCAGAAAGAGTGTAACTCATCACTGCCAAGATATTTGTATCAGATGGGCCTATCCGATGTTCTATCACCCCGAGATATGCGATGCAGTGTCACTGCCAAGATATTTGTATCGGATGGGCCTATCCGATGTTCTGTCACCCCAAGATATGCGATGCAGTGTCAGTAGGATTAGGTGCGATGGAATTACTATCAGTATTGGTGTCAGAGCATTAGATACCGATAGTAATTCCATCGCACCTAATCCTACTGACACTGCATCGCATATCTTGGGGTGATAGAACATCAGATAGGCCCATCCGATACAAATATCTTGGCAGTGCATACTGTAATTCATGTGTAAACATGTTACACAACCACATACACTTACTAATGATATGTAATAAGTGTAATATTACTGGAGAATCGGATTCTACAGGATAAATAACCTATATCCTCATTTTAGAGTTAAGTAATAACTTTAATAGATACATAAATATTGACACAAAAGATATATCTTGAAGATACCAACTGTAGAACTTCAAACTCAAGTAGCTAGTGTTGTTTTAGAGCTACAGTTGAAGTAATGACAGTTTCATTAATCAAACATATGTTTTACTTTGAGGAAATGTGTTCCAATGTACTGTGGCTGTACTAGTGACATGTGTAATACAGTACCAGTAGAAGTCCCTACTGATCCTCAAGTATATTTAATAACTACTCATAGTTGATCAAGCTGACAGCTAAGTAATTCAATCAGGTGATGAACAAAAGCCCCCACAAGAAGTCTTTTCATCAATTACATTTTAAATAACTACTGTACAAACAAAAGATTGACACCTTGTATAAAAAATTACATTTGAAATGGTTTGATCCCATGAATGAATAAGGTTATTAATTCCACATGGTAACAAACAAACAAACTACAGGTTCTTATTCCATCTTTGACCTCGAGTAATAAAAGGTTTGTTATTGGACCAAACAAGATAAATCAAATCTATTAGTTGATACACTACTGTAATCACAAGATTGTAAAATTAAAGACACTTTACAATGAGATAGTTATGGATTTAAATTAAATACACAAAATAGTGAGTACCCTCTATGCCTCAGAACATCAATAAAAGAGCATCTTTTTGCTCATGGTAAATGCCCATCATCACTTACCACTTCATCAAAGAATTAACTATACTTACAAGTATACAGTTTAAGCATACCACCACCAAGACAATTGCATCACATAGAAGCATGCTATGTTACATAGCAAGCTTCCATGCAATGAAAATATGTTGGCAGTGTACCCCTCTTATATTTCAAGGATCATTAGTAGAGTTGTCTGTTTCAATTCTGGAAGTGTAATTTCATGATCAACATTCTTCATTAGAGTTATTTGATTGATTGCTTCCTTGGTTTAACCTCTTAGATCTCTACCACATCCAAATCTTCTATATTTTGACAAATCCACCCTCTACAATTAGAACAAGAGTTAGTAGGATTTGTTCCCCTTTTATTGTCAACCTTAGACATGTTTTTGGATCAATTACTGACTACTTGGACACTCTATAACTATCAACTACCTTGGGTTAATCAATCCCTGCTACACTAAATTGGTGTTTGCTTAATATCTTACCTAGAGTGATTGCCATAGCCAATAAGAGTCAGTGAAGAAAAAATCAATGGATTTGATTTCTTATTAAGCCTGATATATTCAGATAATGCTTTAAATTTTAAGCTTGTGAACATATTCACTCTATGAAGCTATTTACTTAGTAGCTAGCCCTTAATTTCATGGTTATTACTGTGAGTCAGCCAGAGAAGATGTAATGAGCAATTCATCTTCACAATCTTAAGTTGAATCCAAATAGTCCAAAGTAGTGAAGAAAGGACTATTTGGATTTAGTGGCTGACTTGACAGATATACAACATTGGAGAACTCCTGGGTATGATCATGTTAGGTTTGTACCCAGGTGAAGAAAGGAACATACATAATACACATCCAGTGTAAGAAACAGAAAAGAGAAATAACAAACATAACAACAAAACCATGAAACAGTAACAATTACACCCTTTCTTTTAGAGCTAGGCTGACAATAGCAGCCTGAGTCTTCTCAATCACCCAATGCCTTAACTGAAAATTTCCAGATGTCTTGAAGCACCCTGATATGTATGTGAATGAAATATGAGTGTGGTTGTCACCTCCTGCCTACAAGGGAGATTCTGACCTGTTTGAGATGAACACATAGGATCAGATATACTAGAGAAATGATAGGAGTGTTAACTATTTCTACCTGGTACAGGTCAGATGTAGTTATATGAGGCAAGAAAAGGGAGGTGGAGCTATGTGAGTGTGGTACATGATCTAAGGATGTGTTAATAGAGAAAACAATTTATACTGGAAGAGTAAAGAGATGGAATGGAAAAGAAAAGAAAATGAGAGAAATAAAAAAAAAGAAAGAGGAAAAATTGGAATGCAAAAACATGGTTTCAGAAATGTGGTATTGTTAGATGGAAAAATTTGTGAGGAATTACTTTCTCTTTCCAAAGATGAGGAAAGAGAAAGTGAGGGCCTCTCTGAGTTATGCTAATATATGTCTTTGGGTGTCCGAAATGTTTGTATTGAATTTTATCGTGGCTTGGGTCTTCATATGTTGTATTTGTGTCACACCTGTTTGTGAGCACGTTCCTGAAACTTGTCTGAGTCTATGTTAGTGCTGGGCTGTTTCAGGTTAGTTTGTTAACTGAAATTGGTTGATTGAAGTTCAACATTAACCTGTGTGGCAAAAGTTTGCAGACATTTGACCTCAGCAGGTCCACACATAGTGGTTAAGGAAACCAAGGAACACCAATGAGCAAAAGTAACACCTTACTAAAATAAAATCTCCCATTTTAATGTGCTGTTGAGATCTGATTACAACATGTGATGCTTGCTTCCAACTTTTCTTGGGGAAAGATTTCAACAGTTTGGTAGGAGGATTATGTGGACAAGGTGCATCTAGATACCAAGCCAAACCAAACACAGCATGAGCCAGTTGACCAAAAACTAACATGGCCCCAAAAAGGAGCCTACCTTTTATGGAGATCAAGGGTGGTTGCAAAATCTTAGCATTCCAACCAAGACTTGTTTATATCTCCTTATGAGACCATAGAGCCCTGACACATGGACCCACTTGTAATTGTCTTTGAAGGGTGGCATCCCAAAATTCAGTCCCAGTCATCAAGACTCTCATTAACTGACCATTGTTTGATGTGTCACTGATATTGCAGCCAGGAGCTTGTTGATTGGAATTTACTGAGGCCTTGTGGGTGATTGTATTGTAATTTTCAAAGGTTTGAGTTGAAAACAAGGATGGTGGTCCAAAAAACTTGACTGACATGCCCAAATGGATAAGAATACAAAATATAGGTTTGTTGGTCCACCTGGCCAAAATCCTATTTAGCAACTGCAGGAATTGATTAATAAGTGTTTTCAGCTCTGTCATATATTTGTCCTTGTTCAAAATTAGAGTTTGGAAAATGTAAGGGGCTAGATGCCCCAGTGTTTCCCACACCACTCTATGATCTTCTTCAATATGGTTAAATAAGACAAATGCTGCTACCTGCAAAACTACTTGAAACTCTTTATCAAGCAAGCTATTTGCATATTTTACCATAGAACCCACCTGAACTTGATCAATTGCAAGACCTGAAATGTTGAAAGCTTCCCATTGGCCAATGAAGACAGTTGTTTGGTTTTCTGGGATGTTTTCAACTGCATATCTGTAGAAATACTTGGCTACTGTCAGGAGGTAGCTCCTGTCAGGCTACCTCCTGGCTATGAACTAAGGAAGGAAGAGTCTAGGGTCTAGTCCCCTTCAGGGATAGCTGAGACTTGTTAGGGGTAGCTCTAAGAAGCTACCTTCCTGGACAAGGTTGTTATAGGAAAAGGGTTCTGGGATGCCCTCTTCTAATAGCTTATGTCAGTAGTACTGGGAATTCCCCCAAGTACTGACTGCAGCTAGTTGACCTCAAGGATGAGGATTTAGGGAGGACTGGGTCTGGGATTAAATCTTTCACTCAGGGATCAGGGCTGCAGTTAGGCACTGGGTAACACTCCACCCTGATCTGTCTTTTACAA
>MU167210.1:971047-986960 GCA_015951145.1 Cronartium quercuum f. sp. fusiforme G11
ATCAATTAATTAATTTTTCTCTTTGATGAAGGTGAGGATGTTCATGAAAGGTCTGTGTTGAAAAAGAGATTCATAATTGAATCTTCAATCTTTTCCTGTTTCTGTCAATGATGACAGAGTGTTTTGAAGTTTGGCATGTGCAGAGAGCTGACTTTGAGGGTGGTGAGGTAGATCAAGGTAATGAGGGAAGGAAGGTTGAAAAATTATAGGATAACTGGGTAGTTGAGAGTCTAAAATCTGATAGGTCAACCCAGTACACCCAGTTACAGCCAAAAAAAAATTATGATATCATAGCTTCCCAAAAAAATTTTTTTTTTTTTTCAGCTTAACTATCTTTATTTATTTTCTGTTTTACAATTACTAATAAACTTAACCTATTAAAATTTTTGATAATATATATTATATCAAAGAGTAAAATAAATAAATAAATAAATAATTTTTCTTTTTTTTTTTTTTTGACTAAACTACTTTTAGAGGGGTGTGTGTGTGTTTGTTTTACTTACACTTAAAACAATTAAAACTACTTATTAAGAATGATAATAAATAAATAAATAAATAAAATTCACAAGAGCATGACCAGAAGGTCAAATTAATTAATGCATTAGAGAAACATTATATCCTTCTCATATATACATCAATTGATCCTCCCCCCCCCCCCCCCAAACTTTACATTAGATATCGGTATCAAACCTAAATAATTTTCAGAAGTACCACCAAATACAAATGATCCATCAGTGGGCCCACTTGAGGTTATTGAAGAGAGATTAGAATCTTGTAAAGCTTTGATCTGAGGAAAACCTCGATCAGGGGAAGTGCTACCAAAGATAAAGTTCGCTTGATCTTGTGATAGAGGCTGATTCTCTAATAGTGGGCAAAGGTCAAACATGTTTTCTGGGCTATGTTTGATCGCTTGTGATATTGACTGTATGGTGAGTTGAATTGATAACCATATCAGCCTAGCACACATTAAAAAATCTAGGGCTTCTGCTCACCTTATCGTGGTTGAGGTCAAAACCTTGAGCAAGATAGACATCTTCAATGTCTTGCTGCAAATTTCTAGAGAGTCTTTCGAAAGAACTAATGTTGAAAGGTGCATCCTTGTTCCCATTTGCCAAAACCGAGAAACCTTGACCGGAATTCTCTTTCGGATGGGAAGGAGGTTGATGAGCTGATGCTTGGCTCGATATTTCTTGCCGCAATAGTTGGTTTGAACCATTTGAATCCAATCTCGAACGTTTCCGTACAGGCTCGGGTTCTTTGAGTTGTACATTGATCTTTTTAATTAAATAACTCATCACCCCATGCGTTCTTCGCAAAATCGAGCTCATATGTGTCTGGAAATCCAAAACGCAGCGTTCAGATTCTTTAAAGATAGATTACACGAATCAGTAGAGGGACTCATTTGATCTGTTGACTCACAATCGGCTTGAGTGTTTCTACCAGTTGGATCAGTTCTTTCATGACTTCACCAACTTCATCTGATTCCGGTTTGGCCGTCAAGCAGTAAACAGCCAATGCTATCGACGAGCTGAATACAAAAAATTGTAGCGGGACTGACGGTGCAACATCCCATGCAAAAATAGACGGGTAGAGAATGATGAGTTCAAAGTAGATTAGCTTCATGAACAAATATACAGTCAAGAGGCACCCCACAGCCGACGCGGAAAAGGATGTAACGGTAAGAAACTAACCATGATCAAGTGGGAGCAGGGTCGTGCGATGAATAGCCAACATTGAGCCTACAAAATCAAAAATAAAACACCATATCTTTGGGTAAATTTGATCATGTTATTTTTTTTCATCAGCTCTCAATCTCACGTACGTCCGAAATGCAAAACGCGCGATCGATGTAGCGCAACATCTTGGCTTGGTATTCCATCATGTGCGACCAAGAAACCCCTGTGTAAGCGGATCATAGCATTAGCTAAGACAGAGAAACAACCGAGTCGATCGATAAGCAAAATCGGGTGCTCGGTCGTGGTTTCAAGTCCAGGTCGGTCTGTGTGAACCTTAAAACTAGGCATAAAGGTAGCGGTAGAAGGCTCGAAACGAGTACGAATACAAGTCGGCCAAGTTTTCTCAATCTCCAGCAGTTGTCTGTCGAGTGCCATGATTTTTTCATGGATCAGAGGTGTTTTCACGTCAGCAAATAGGATCCCAATCTCTTGCCACACTTGCGATACCTGAAATCGACACCGGATCCCAGTCATGATTGTATGCGTGCTCCCAGGCGTGCGAGGGTTAATGAGCGCGCCAGTGGTTAAGTCAAAGTCTTCATCGAATTGATCAAGTGGAAGCTGAATTTTGTATTCCGATGGTGATTGCAACCCCAAGGTTTGGCAAGCCAGACCACCCATTTTATAATGTTGACAGAGTAAGGCGATCATTAGTCTTCGACGGTCTTGTTTGACTAGCGCACTAGCATTGACGTATCTCGGATCTTCATCAGGGTCGATATTCAATCCAAGCTTTGAAGCTAATTCAATTGCACTTCCCAAGAACCCCAAGACGATTCCGAGCGTTTCTCCGTTTGAGGTGTATAACGGTAACTGAGCCAAGATAGCCATAGCCTGGATAGACTCTATCGTCGGATGCTGATCGTATTCTCCTAACTGTAAACAGCTGGTCGAACAAACACACCATCGAACCGCCAAATCACGCTGAGGACGTATCCCACTTGGGAATCCCAACTGGAGCGCTTGTGAATCGTCCAAGAGGTTATTGAATAGTCCAAGACCGCAAATCGCAAAGAGGATGGCAAGCCAATGAAGTTGACGGCGATACTCATCCAGTCCAATATCGTGTAGTGCTGAGGATCGATAAGTGGCAAAATCTTGAAGAATTTGTTCGTAAACCTGTTTCCAGAATTGCTGCCTATGCAAAATGCGATGCATCCAAGCTCGATGGGCTTCGAATTGTTCCAAGCAACTTTTAATTTGTAAAAGTGTCGGAAGATGTTTCATCACCGCGGTGATTGTGCTAAGTCCTGCACCCAACCCGAGGAGTCCTTGCATGATAGGTGCTGATGCCGCAGAGGAGACTATAGGTGATGAGGCTCCTTTACCAGAGATGGGATGAATAGGTGCGGTTGTGGCTGTAGCCCAATGACCATCGTGGGAACCTATATTGAAGTTCACTTGCGGAATCGTAGGTTGTTGGTCTTGTTCCATATACTCCTCCAACTAAGTTTTTCCCGACCATCCAGATCAATGGGGTTCAGTTTAGACAACAACTTTGATTAAAACAATGTGTGGCACCAGATTTTGATTGAAAACAAATCGAAAAATGGGCCAACCTCTCTGACCGAGATGCGAGGACTATAAGACTGTGAATCCGAATCTGGTTTCCTGATCAATTCGTGCTCTGGACCAGTGCTGATGGCTTGACTTAGGGTAAATCGGCTGAGCTGGGTGGCTACATCTTCCATATGATAATTTGCCACTGGGACTATCTCTGGGGCGTAACTAAGTCGTCTAGGATATGAATCTGAGGAGGACGTAAGTGGGCTCGGTTGAGTAGTGATCTGCGATTGAGTTTGAAGTATCTCGACCAATTTATCGACTCTGTTGGCTAATTCTCGTAAATCATTATTAAGCCGAATTTGATCTTGGGTTCTTGCCAGTTGAGCGAGCCGATCGGCCTCTGCCAAAATTTGAGGTGAGCCTAAGCCAGGTTGGGCGGACAGACTGGCGACATGACCCTGTACGATCAGCGGTTTAGCGCCCTTCCAATCGCATTGGTCACCTTCACCACGCATCACACAAGCTTTACCTAAGTAATTAAGTCAACTCGGAAAGAAAAAAAAGAAAAGTTTGATGATCATCATAAAGCTTGATGAGCATCATTTGACAATCTACGAGTTCATCATACCATCAAACCAGGTCAAAAGGAAAAACAGGCACGCACAAGGCCATTCACGAGAACAAGCACATCGCCTCGTTTGACACTGTTGACACGATTGTCGTTCTCTGCGTTTCCTACGCTCGCGTGTGGGCTTCAAAGGTGTTAAGAAGTCTGAGGTAGGACATGATGAATTGATGAAAGTCTGAGTAGGTAGTATTGCACTAGTAGAAGAAGTGACCGAGTGGGATGGGCTGTTTGAGGGTGAGAGGAGAGTAGGAACTTTGAAGGATGCCAACAGATTGGATAATTCGTTGGGATGGTTTACATGATTCATGTTTGAGTTTATTTTTTTTTTGGGGGGTACTTATGTAAGTAAGTGAGATTATGTAGAAGAGAGGAGAAGAGAGGAGAGGAGAGAAGGGTTAAGTAAGTAAGTAAGTAAGTAAGTAAGTAACTAAGTCAAGTTGGTAATGATGTTGTGTGGTAAATTGGTTGAAATGTGATGGATAACGTTGAAGATTGACGATCAGTTAATCGTTAACCTTAATCAAGTAAAAAAAAAAAGAAAAGTAGATTGCATCAATCTGCAGGGTTTTTGACGTGTTTAAATAGTCACCGTGCACAGCTTGATCGAACTCGAACTCAGCTTACTCGAGTTCAAGTTCAGGTTCAGGTTCGATTTGAAACGAGTGAGTGATTAATCAATCTAAAATTATTTATTTAACTTTAACAAAAAGTGATTGATTGATCCATCTCAATCCAACATCGATTACATACTTACCTTAACAGGTAATCTTTTAATTTCATTTACTCCCATTACATCTTACTTAATAATAATAATAAATAAAAAGATAAACCATCTATGCAGCACTCTTCTTATATACCTCACAGAGATCACATATCACATGATATACTTTGTCAAAGTGTGGGGAAAATGTGGTAGGAGGTTCAGAGAAAAAAAGAAGAAGGAAAAACTTTTACCCACAAGTTCTCTTGGTAGTGTGTATATCTCTTATAGGCAGCCAAGCTTTTACAGCAAGATAACTCTCAGCTTTTGGAAATGGTAATGGTAAAAATGTAAACTAAGCTTAGGTTAGGCAAACACTTGAACTCAACTCGATCTCGTTGTGACAATCCTTGGCAGAGAAACCCTCTTAAAGAAATAAAATTACAATCCTGGATGTTGGGTCTCAGAACTGGTTAAAAGTTTCAACTAAAGTCCCTTTTCGTTTTCTCTTTGATCTCACCATCAACATTTCGGAGATGCTTATATCCGAGTAGTCCTCGAATGACATCATTTTTGATGACAGTGTTTCAAACACCTTAATCATAAAAAGGTCGACAACAATAATGATGTAGAGGACACACATGATGAAAGGAAAAAAAAAAAAAAAGACAAGAAAAAAGAGTGTTATCATAGTAAAGAAAGTATGCTAAACAAAAGACAAGTTATACAATACAAAAAATAAAATAAAAAAACGCAAGAAAACACGAACAAAGAGATCGATGTAAAAGTTAATGAGTGAACCAGAAAATGATACGTGAGAAAGGGAGATTGAGGTCAGATAAAATAGTCTTATAAAAGAACACGGACACATGAGAATAAAAAAAATGTTTTTAACGAGTTTTTTTTTCTAAAAAAAAAAATCAAAAAAATCTGATACTTCTTGCAAGATTGAACAATGAGAGAATGGATATTAGGTCTTATATGACAATCAAAATTTTCTGCTACAAAAACCAAAAAACAGAAGGAACAGTTAAATAATTTGAATCATAGCAAAAACCAAGCTAGAAGGAAAAATAAAATAAAATAAAGACTTACCTATTACCACTGATAAAAGATTCCAACTCCACCTAAAGCTATTCCAACGAAAGGTCCTTGATTTCTAGGGAAAAAAATATTGATAAAGAGGCCAATTGAAGGGCTAGTGATCATTTTACTCCACTGAATAAACAAAAAAAAAAAAACCTTGAATTCAGTCCTGTTTTTTTTTTTTTTTTTTTTTTTTTTTTTTTTTTTTTTTTGCTTTGATGAGTTAGTGGTAAATGTAAAAAGGTGACATACGCTGTTTGATAGCATAGAACAGATCAAGCCACCCATGATACCAGAACCGAAAAGGACGACTCGTCCATAATTGATACCATTAGAGATTCTCAAGTTTTTAATGATCTCTAATGGATGGATTAGCTTTGAAGATGATCTAAACAAATCAAGTGGTGTAGGTCTAAAAATTGATGATGAAGATTGAGTAGTAGTAGTAGTAGTAGTAGTAGTAGTAGTAGTAGAAAGTTTAAGTCCGTGACCTTTTCCTAAAGCTTTCCTATCTCTTGGAACTCTTCTACCAACATCTAAACTAGCTCTGCATACAACTGCCATCTCTTCTTCTGCTTCTTCTTCTTCTTCTTCTTCTCCAGATAAAGAAGAATCATCAGAACTCAACCAACTCCAATCTGGATCAAGAGCTGATACTTCAGCTGCACGTGCTCTTTTACGTTTACGTTCAAGTTCATGTACTAATTTAGTTTGAGCTCTTTGTCTTTGACGTTGATCGATTTCCAACTCTGCCATAGATCTTTGTCTGAGTACCATAGCTGATGAAGATGATGAGACCAATTTTTGATCTGAATTATTAGTCCATGAAGCGCGAGATAAACCACGACGGTTCTGAGCTCCAAAGGTTGAAAGTAGTAGCGGTCGAGGTTGGTAGGGTTGTCTGGGGAGTGCAAGTGCTGATGATGAGTGAGAAGGAGAGTCTTCTGAGGTTGAAAGAGTAGGTGATGAGTTGGATGAGGATGAATCAAGTTGAGGTGTCTGTAGTAATGTGTTGGTATAAGTTGATGAGTAAGGTGTGCAGATTGAATCGGTTGACGGTTGACGCGCGTGAAGGACGCGTTGAGATCCTGAATTCTCACATGTCTGATTGAGAAGTTGAATGATTAGTAAGCCATTTTTATATATATTTTTTTTAAAAAAATAAATAAATAAATAAAAGGGTGAGACTGTACGAACCAGTACAGAGTGAGATGAAGGTAAACCCTTGTTAATTGTTTGATGATGAGTGAATTCAAATGTTTTAATGGAACCCAGTGAAGTGATCGATCTACGTTCTAAACTTTTGGTTCGTCTTCTTAAACATCGATTCACAGGAATTCGTTTAGAATTTAACTGAGTGGCATTGAGATCATCACAAAGTGGATTGAGCGAACAGGCCTTGGTTAGCCGACAGTCAAAATAAGTCTGTTCAAGATTAGTAGTCATGAGGGATGAAATAAGTAAGTAAGAGATAGAAAGAAAGAAAGAAAGAAAGGTAGAAGATGAAGAAATAGAAACTCGAAAGGTAGAATTTTAGAACAACCGAAAAAAGTCTTGTACTTGATAGTGTGTGAATAATTTAAAGTACAAAGTACTTCAACCCATTTTCAATCTCGGCTGCTCTTGTTCGAGTGTGTATTTTTGTAGTTCGTATACCAAACTCTTGACCATGTCTCATCATACATACATACATACATACATACATACATACTTAAGACAGACCAGTCTTACTCTCAAAGATATCAGACTCAGCTTGCCAAGCCACGCAGTTCTTACACACTGCTTCACGCAGGTTAGAGTTGAAACTCGATAGTATAGTACGATATGTACTTATTTAAGTATCTACTCACGATTCGAATCACATCGATTGATGAAAACCCTCAATTGGTTTCACTTTCATGATACGCTTTATGTGTAATACAGTACATCATACAACACAAATACTTACTCTAACTATGAACATATTTACATCAGAATCCAAACCATTTCTTCGGTCACTCTCGGAATCAGACAGTAAGTACATCCACCGAGTCAGATAAACTTATGTACTGTATGGTCTGATGGATTCCTCGGAATGATGTATGTAATAAGACTTACCAATTTGACGATCCATTCTGAAAAAAAACTACATAGAAATCTTCTCTACTCATCAATATGCTTGTGTCAAAATTCAGATTTCGGATTTCAGTTTCAAGAAGGTTACTTTTACTAATAGGGATTTACATTCATTCCAAGAATTCTTGTTACAAAGGCACAACTTAGCTCCCGGTCCCCAAGTTTAAAGTTGACGAGGGCATCCAGCCGCCGGCAAATCTCAAACTACAGTACACATATCACATCTGTCACGCACACATGTCACACATACCCAGGGCTAGTGTAAGCTCTAACAAAACTGACGGTACGGGGATTATTTTGATGTAAGTACTGTAAATCCAACAAAAGTCTTCATAAGCTCTTGACTCCAACTCTGCGCGCGCCGGGATCCAGTTCCTTCTAAACACAATTAGGTGCTGGCTCAACATCAAACCTGCTTCGAGGTTCTTTCAACCTTCAAAGTAAACAACCGGACAACCCCAAAAAGTTAGCTGATGGGGTACAAGGTCTGACTTGACTAAGTTGAATATTCCATTTCTTGAACCCTCATCAATCTTTTTTGACACACTGAGTAAGTAGAACCATCAGGATCTAATGTCTCAATAATCTTGAATGAAAAATTTGAATCTCAGGTTTGATTGAGGCCAAAAAAAAAATTGGTCACATCAGTCTTACACAGACTTATAGTCTTATGCAATGTTTTCTTGTTATCTTTCTTTTTTTTTTTGTTCACCATCACTTTCCATTGAAAATTTAAAACACATGAAAAGGTTGTCTTTTTTTTTTTTTAAAAAAAAAAAAAAAAAAAAAAAGTTCTCACTTGCCAAAAGAAAAACTCAAACACCACAGTGCATATCAGATTACCACAGCACATGTGCACTAGACCCAAGCTATGGGATTGATCATTATGAAGTTTGCGAAGATGTAAGTTTTTTTTTTTTTTTTTTTTTTTTTTTTTTTTTTTTGAGTATTCAGCCTTGCGTTTCTGAATCCAAAAAGCATGGTAGACCAAGGGGAGGGTGGAAAGTTGTGCTCATTACTACATTTTTCACCACAAACAAGGAGGGTCATTCAATAGAGGGAGGGACCAAAGGAGCCAAGTCAAGGGCTGATTGGTCAGCTTTGGGGTCATTCAGTAATTTGGAAGGTTGAAAGAACTTTAAAAAGTGGGTTCAATGTGGACCTAGCACCTAATTTCATTTAGTAGGACATGAATGTTGGCATGCACAGATTTTGTGTCAACAGCTCTCTCATGAAGAGCTAGCTGATGAACACTTGTTGTCAAATCTACAGATAGTATAAATCATTCTCACCTTTCCTTGTTTTTTTGTTTTTTTTTTCTTTTCTCAATTCCTCAATTTCCAACTATCTGGTACAGATACTTCAGAAGGCCTTTTTTAATCTTTTAAGTACCTCTACCCTCTTGTAATAGGTATATACTGTATAATTTTGAGGGGCTTCTGATGCTCAGAGACCTCATCAATAAGAGGAAGCTACCCACTCTTGAAAAAGGATAAAGCTCAGTTTTCAAGATGAAGAATGCCTACTTGAGAAAAAAAAAAAAAAAAATCTGTGTTATAACTTTGTCATCATAGGATGTCAGGGTAAAAGAGAGAGAGAGAGAGTTGCATAAAACAGGGTGGTGAAGTAGGGGATTGGAGAATTAAATTGAGTGAAGGGTGGGTAAGGTTAATCTGTTGGGAAGGGGGGGGTCTGATCTCCAGGAGTGTCTTTGTGATTGATTTTTTTTCCCACTCCAATCTACTCTCTAACTACCATGTTCAAACCTCACTTGACACACCTCACTACTGTATGTACATACATACCTCACACCTCACTCAAATTTGACTCACAATATGTAGTTCACACTTCAGCTCACCTCACCCAACTTTGACTCACCTCACTTTATCACACTTCACTTCCACATACCTCACCTCACCATCATTATAATTGATCAATTGTTGCAATGATTTTTTGGTATGTTTTCTTCTGGTTTGAAGTCTCTCCTATATTAATTTGTCTTCACCTGAACTCATTCACCCCCCTGTATACATATCTTTGACACGCCCAAACTGGCTAAAGGTAATTGTTACCAACTTATCATATGTGATAAGACAATCATAATTCATTGCAGTGCCTAGGTTGCTCTAGGTTTCCAGGATTAGTGTGACCAGTTCAGGTTCGACTTCAGTCATAACCTCTTCTGCTTCTTCTGTCAAACCACCCTCACCTAAAAGTTTATCATCCATATCAGGGATGTTGTTCATATTTATAATAGCTTTGTTGCCATGCACAATCAATGGAAGGTTTTGTGATGTGATCAAGGAGGTAGCTAGTTCTTCTTTGGAACCTGGAATATCACCAATATCTAATGTGGCCAATTATGAAGCTGTTAGATTTTATTCAGTAGAACCATTCAAACATACCTAGAGCATACAAAATGACGTTGGGTCAATGAAGATCAAAGAAAAGACTCATTTTGAGCAGTATGTGACTGAGTTTGAGGTGCACCACCGACAATTTTGAGATGGATGAACGTGTCTGGCTCAACATTGGCTGAAGTCCAAGTAGTTATTTTCATGAAAGCTCCGAGGCTGCCTACATATGGGACGCTCAAAGTCTCAAGTGCTGTTTGTACTATCACAGAGGAGGTAACACACTAAAAAGTTTCAATTTAACAGAAAAAAAAAAGAAAAAGAAAAACATACTCTGCTCATGCTACACGCACTTGCATCGGCTTGTGCCCTTTCATCATTCAAAGAGTCTTCTTCTATTTTTGCTAATGGCTACCGTGTCCAATCTTTTACTCAATATGGTTTTTTGCCTGGCAGCTAGTACCTGCATTTGCGGATGCGATATCAACAACATGTCCCGTCTTCATTTGAACCTTTAGATAAATCCACATGCCTCTCGGCTCTTCCTCATCACGAAGGCTCTCATTCGGGAAGAAGTACCAGTTATTCTTAAAGCAGACAGGTTCCGTCGTCGGTTTCGAATGAATTGTTGGCTTTTCAAGCGTATTGTAAAAGGTGTAACAAAAGACGACATGGCCAATTTTGATTGTTGGAGAGCTACCCGTTTGGATATAAACTTAATCCAATTGGGCCTTTGAGAGGGTCAGAATATCCTTTGAAATTTGAGAGCATCTCCACCGGGTCAGTTAAATTTAACATGTTATCCTGCAGAAATAAGACCGGTATGAAGACGAATTTTCAATGATAAAAGGTGGCTTCGCACAGGTCCCTCGAATTCTTTTGTCCGAAATTATAAATACATTGGCTCAATCGGATTCGTGACATAAAAAAGACCAATGATACGATATGGAACACGTGAGATGTCCATTCCTTGAACGGTTCGGTTAGACAATATAAAAGACTGAGTTCTCAGTCAGAAGGTGGAAACCCTGAGCAGTAGGGTACAATACACAAAACATATCATGTCACCATCTGGAGCTTCGACGGCTGAATCTACTCAATGATGCCGCGAAGAAGTGGGATGTGCGAAAGGTCTGGTTGAGACAACAATTCTAAGCGTCGACCAAGCCGGGCAGGATGCGAAGTATGAGCGGGACGTGTTTCAGTTTTGAAACCTCCGCTATCCGCCTCCTTGCAACCGCCTCATCCTAGGTGACGTGACAGCAGACTCGATCAAGATGATCGATGACCTTTGCTCATGAATATTCGAATTCCTCTTTCCTCCACTTTCCCATTATCTGTACAACATCACCATTCTTTCACTTTCAAATCTAATCCGAGATCCATTTATGAATACCTACTATCAACCGAGGACAATCTACATCAATAGACCAAAGCAGCTTTCTTTTTGCAACCTCAAAGTATCATTCCTCACTCGGGCACACTTTCCCTCAACATACCATCTCTTTTATGAACATTTCTTCCAATAAGCTCATTGGTTTTCAATTTTATATTACAAAAAAAAAAAAAAACATCCCCAGCAATCCACACTATGCAAGCTCGACCTTGCCCGCCTGGTGCAAGCTTCAAGCGACTTCCAATTGTATACATGATACTTCTCCTCCATCTTTACGTACCCCACTGCTCCAGCCGACCGTTATTCTCAGGTCTTTTAAGTACCAGTCGAGGACTTGGAACAGCTACGAGTGGATTCAAGACTGGAACAAGCACGCTTCCCAAAATATCCAAAGCTGCCACAGGCATGAGTAAGACTGGGGCTGAAGTCGGAAAGTCGACCGGCTCAAGTCTTCGGGGAGCAGGAAACGTTAAAAGTGCTGTGCGTGGGAACCAGGTATTGAAAGGAAAAGGGGGGGTAGGAGACCTAGCGGCTAAATTGAGCGAGGATGGCGCAGCCAAAGCTGCTAAGAAGAAGGTTACTCAAACAAAGATGAAGACGCGCCTCACCAGGTTAATACGTGGATTAGAACGGAAGTTTAAACTAGCGATAGCACGTCTTAAGGTTCTGCAAGCCAAGCTCAGAACCAAGATGCCAGGTCAGAAAACAACTCTTGGAAATAAACTTTCAAACCACGCAAAAGTCAGGTTGGCCCAATTTAATGTCGCTAAGCAGAAGACTCTCAACGAAGTAGCTCAATTTGTTGAACAAAACGGACCCAAGATCAAGGAAATTTTTGGTTCCGCACGTAGCTCGAAAGAAGCTAAGACGAGTCGAGTGGCGCCAACTCCGGGACCATAGGATGCAATCAAGATCTCACAATAGTATAGACCTTCTTCTGGAGCTGGAAGTGCCGCAGCAGTAGCATAGGCTGTGTTCCACATTTACTTGATATTATTTCACTTCATGTATATAGTTCTTGTCTCTTTTTGTGATGCTCATAAAACTGTGTGCAAAAAGTTTTTTTCCTCGGGGATCAAAGTAAAATCTAAGGCAAAAAGCATTAAAATGCTATATAGATTCCATTTCTGATAATTTTCTGAGTGTAATTTAGAGGCACATAAAATCAGAAAAAATCATGTTAGGATTTCAAAAGTCTTGAGAGTTGTCGCTAATGAGCCACCCTCCAGAAAAATTTCTGGTACAAAAAGGCATGATTTGGTTTTAGATCTTTCTTGATGGTATAGACCAGTGAGATTTGCATCAACAGAACCAGAAAAAAAATGAGAGGAACAAGGGAAAACAAGGGGAAAGATGTCCCATTGGCTTGAACATGACTGGTTCAGTGAAATACTTAAACAAGATCCTGGATAGCTCCTATGCGTCATGAGTTACAAAGTCACATTCTGTTCTGTTCCTTTCTTTGTGTTCTTTTGTTTCAAGCATGACCGGTTAGTCTTGGCCCAGTTTCCAGTGTTTATCTCACCTAAAAACTTCTTTTTTCCGCTACTTAGTCACGTTCTAGGTACACAAAGAAACTCTATACGAGCTATCTAGTTCTTGGATCTTACTTCTTTCCCCTTGTATAAATCAGTTTTTCTCTTTGTTACCATGGATCTCAGGGTAAGCACTCTGCTCTCTTGGACCAAAAACTCCATATTTTTTTTGGAGATTATCATTAAAGTATATATTTTTTGTCGACTTGAATTGTAGATATTTTCAGTTAAAAATGCTGAAATACAGGTTTTTTTTTGGTTGTTGGCAGGTTTCTTCTCTAGAAAAAGTACAATACTAAAAACTTCCCATTGGTGACTATTGGTAGGTCCAATAATTTGTAGGAGAGGGTGATCTGAGTGAGATGTTTTGTATGTACTAAAAATGCTTATAATGGTAGGGAATCAGCTGCAAAATTTGATGGATGTGAGACTAGCAAAGAAAATGTTCTTAATTTTGCCCTTTAAATTACCAAGCACTCGCAAACTCTGTTTGTGCTGTTTGATGAGGTTCATCAAGCCAATAATTGGAATACAACTTCTCAGGCACAGCAGCCATTTGCTTTTTTGATCTCCATCTCTAATACAAATGACAGATTCTTAGTTCAATCATGTTTTTTTTTTTCACTTCCCTTGAGTTCCATTTTTTTGGGCATTTTGGAAACAATGGGATTTCTACTCCAGGAAGTCTGCATGAATTCAAAATTCAACTCCAGGTGGTCTTGATTGGTTTCAAAATAAATCTGGGTAGTCTGTAGACCTTTGAAAATCCAAGCAAGTGGCTCAAACATTGCAACTGCCTGCTTCCCATTTGTGAGGGGTAGACTTTTTTCTGGTTTACCTCAACACTTGGGTTGAGTAAATAAAAGATGGCATGAAGGTAGCTTGTGAAGAGGAAACTCATACAGACTACACTTATATGACCTTAGATCCTATGAGCCTTGTGAGCACATTAGTCACCCCAGCTCAGGTTGGTTTAACATCTTGTCACTGTTTATCTTAAAGAGCTCTGCCCAGAGTTTTTAAGATAAAGAGTAAAATCTGTGAGGAAGGACTGAGGCCTTGTTCAAAATAAAACAGAGAGAAATAAAAGACAGAGAAAGGTTCTCAGAGGAATGAAGCACTATACTACTTTTGGTGGTAAATGCCAGATATCCCAGGAGAGGAGAATCTTTGAAGTTCTTTTTTTGAAGGTGTGAATTTTAATGTGAAAGAAGGGGGGAAAGGGGGAGGGATCTGAGAAGGAGGTTTATATACCTTTCAGATCCTCAGTAGAAAGATTGCCCTTTCTCCTATCTTTATACTATGCTAGCACAGCCTCATTGTTTACTATTTCCTTTTAAAGTGTTTATGCTAGCACAGCCTCATTGGTCACTATTTCCTTTAATAGTATTTATGATGACAGCTGTACTCATGTATCTTAACCTATGTCTACTTATACCAAGTATGTAAGTTACATATGGGCTCTTGACACTGAGCCCTGACTTGTAGTTTTAACTTAACATACATATGTTTACACATATGTCAGTTACTGTAACTGTTACACTATATGTAACATATAGAGACAGTCCTCAGGGCTGACAGACTTGAAAGCTTGGGAAAGATGTGCAGGAGATGTTGTCAGCTGTGATGATGGAACTATCATTACCCCAACCAATTGGAATGATAGCCAGATACATATATTGAAGTAGTCCTCATACAATCTCTTTCCCCATATTGGGAAAGAGATTGTACATATACACCACTTCACTCTTCAACCCATTCCTTTTACTTTATTTCATATTCAATTCCATGCTATACATGTCTGCAAGGATAAATTTTTGACTTTGTTCTTGACTTTTCAGTCTACCATCCTAAGAGCAATACTCACATGCATCAGCTTCACGCCTCTCTGAGTTACGCTAACATATATCTCTAGGTGTGTGAAACATTTGTGTTGAATTTTATTGTGGCTTGGGTCTTCATATGTTGTATTCGTGTCACACCTGTTTGTGAGCACATTCCTGAAACTTGTCTGAGTCTATGTTAGTGCTGGGCTGTTTCAGGTTAGTTTGTTAATTGAAACTGGTCGATTGAATTTCAACATGATACAACATGCACCGCCAGCAAAAATTACTCGGACAAGGCTGTCCGAGGTGTTCTCGGACAGCCTTGTCCGAGTAATTTTTGCTGGCGGTGATGTCAACACTTGATTCAACCATCCAATTGTGGTCCAATTCACCATTCCAATATGGTCCAATTCAACTTTCCATTTCAACCAGTTCAACTGTTGATCATTATCCACTCAAAACCAAAACCATCTCAAAACAATCAATTGTATATCTTCAACTTCATCACTCTCAATTTGTTCCTTGTGTTCTTTTGGGGTAGTGCTATTCAAGAGTTGACAGGTGCGGTATTGAAATTGGGTGTTTACTATGGATGCTCAATTTCAATTTTCTAATCTTTCTTCACTGGTCAAGGGATTTCAGATTCTGTGGGTTGTCCTCCTTTTTTGGATGATGTTGACTGCATTTCCTGACCCTGGCTGGGGTCCAAAGCAAAAGGACTGTCCCCAATTTTTCACAAACCAGACTTTTTCCCTTTTCAATTGATACTCTTCATGTCATTATCTCTGACCATGCTTGTGTTGAAATGTATACCACTGTATGCTTACATGATGTACCACCACAGTATGAGGGAACTGTTGAGTTGACTCCATGAGCACATGTACATATGTAGAAAGCACCTATCACTGCCAAGATATTTGTATCGGATGGGCCTATCCGATGTTCTATCACCCCGAGATATGCGATGCAGTGTCAGTAGGATTAGGTGCGATGGAATTACACTGCAATATGGTGTCAGAGCATTAGATACC
>MU167211.1:17453-30564 GCA_015951145.1 Cronartium quercuum f. sp. fusiforme G11
GTAATTCCATCGCACCTAATCCTACTGACACTGCATCGCATATCTCGGGGTGATAGAACATCGGATAGGCCCATCCGATACAAATATCTTGGCAGTGAAACAGTTGCAGATGTGCCTTATTGTGGTGGGGAAGATCCCATTCAATTTCTCCAACTCCAAGTCTTATTGGGACCATGTGGCCCTACTCAACCCAGAAGCTGAGAAGTTCCTGATTTGATTGACTTCCACCAAAGACATGCTCACCAACATGGTCAAGTACCACACCCAGAAACTTATTGACAATTTCTGTACAACTCATCACATCAATGTGACTTTCAATCCATGGATGGCCAACAACAACCACATTTCTGGAATCACTGCACTGGAATAATACCAACATCAAGCCTACCACAACACCTGGACAACACAACTAACACACCTCTAGAATACACTTCCAACCAAATTGTGTCAAACATACATGTCCAAATTCACATAAGACACATCTTTCTAACTCCAATATGCTTTAATAAGTGAAGGGCCCTTGGAGATTGGTGCATTTTCATCAGAAAGTTGGATTCAACATAGACTCAAATACATGTTTCCAATGCAATCTGGTTAGTAGTGATACTTTATATAAAGTGATCTGCTCAATGGTGCTTACAATAATCTTTATAGGTGTGAGTAAACAGAGTTCACCTCCTCAGGTTGGTAACATCATAGGTGAGGACTCAAAAGGTAAAAATAAAACAACAGAAGCATAAACAGAGAAACTGCTTCAAACATAAGGATTTTTGCTAGGCAGTTCAAAGATAAGGATTGGAGCCAGGTGGTTTTTGTGCCCAATAGTAGCTCTCCTTCAGAAACTCCTAATTCTAACATAGACCAATCCTCCCTAAATCTTCTTTGTAGATGTCATCTAACTGCAATCTACACTTAAGTGTACTCAGTGTAGATTGAACACCAGCCAGGTAGTTGCCTAACAGAAGCCACTCCCTGATTTTACAAGGTTACCTGGAAAACTTGGGCTATTGCATCAGATCTGGAGATCTGCTATTATGGAAGATGTGCAGGTCTGACACATCTATGTTGGCAGTGAATTTCATGTGTTTTTGAATGGAAAAACTTAATATAAACACTCAAAAGCAATCTCTGATTTTTGTATACTCTTTTGGATTGAAGGTACCAACTACCCTGATTTGGTTTCTGGAATACGGACCTTTCAAAGTGGGTAGTTGATATTCCAGGTGGATGTATGTGTTTTTATTTTGTTTTGGTTGTGCAAGATTTGTTTCAACTATTAGGCCATTATTCATTGCCATTTAGTTACAGATAAATAAAGGAAGAATCATTTTATAACAGTAGTACATCCAAAATAACAAATATGAAAAATATCAACACAAGTTGATATCTCAAACATCTTGCACTTCAGTCTCAAGAGTGAGAAATTAGATCCTGAAACTATGCTTAAAAACATGAACATTGAACATCACTTAGAATCATTTGCATGTACTTCAGTTTTTAAATTAGCATTTCCTTAGGTTCTCTGTAAACCTCTTCATCTTCTTTCTTCTAAAGCTCGATATTTTTGTCACTTCCCACCACAATTTTCCATTTTCTTTGCATCTTATCCAACATTGGCGTTGACTAAGATTTACAAGGAATAACTTGAACCACTATCCAAAGAGGTATGCTGAGATTCCTATCTCCTCTTTCACTACCCTAGATACAAGCTTCGAACTTCAACAACTCACCTCTTAAGATAACCCAATAAGGATCAAATTTCCTGAGTCTTTACTCGAACTATACTAGCCACTTGTCAACAGTTAATCCGTTTAAGCGATCTTGCTGTTTAAAACTACCAAGAACTTGATTTTAAATATCTCACTAAGTTCCAAAACCAATGTGATTGTGCGTGTTTCATTCCCAGCGGATGTTCAACATTGCACAACTACGGACACCCAGTGAGACATTAAGTTAAATCTACACCCTCCCCCAGCGGGTTTATGATCCTGGCCAGGATTTCAGCTTTCATCTCTCAGCTTTGGAAGGATTAGCAGCACACGACGTTCGGATGACCCAACGACGACGCCAATGATATGTAGCTTTGGGCAGTCTTTGTGCGTCAGTTGTGACGTTGGGACAATGACGTCGAAAGGTGGTCAACAACACCCTGCCTCTGCTTAACTCGAGTCGGATCAAAACCTCCAAAAAAATTCCAACCGAAAAAAATTACGAATTGTACCAACCATTTTGAAATTATTTATTTGTTTAAAATCACGATGATAAAACCTCACCAACCTGCTATGCCAGGTGCATTCGACCTCACCGATCTACTACCTAGTCTAGCCAATGTCAAGATACAGACCTTAGTACTATATACCACTCTCTCAAACACCACCAAGAAGCTCGCCAATCAACTTGTTGAAAAGTTACCAGCCTATCTCAATCCGATTCTTCACTCGCTCGACCACTATGACTTGGACCAACTTTCACTCGTTCCCGAACATACACTAGCCATCTTCATTTTACCTTCTTATAACGTTGAATCACCTGTTGATTCAGTCTTAGCACAATTTCGAGACGCAATTTACGATTTTAGGTTCTCAAAGGACGCTCTTGGTGTATTATCATATGGCGTCATTGGAGTTGGACATGCGGATTATGGTAAAGAGTTCTGTAAACAAGCTAAAGAACTTGATGGTATGCTCGAAGGACTTGGAGCTAGACGAGTACTAAGTTTAGGAACGCTAGACGTTTCGGTTGATGCAGAGGCTGAACTAATAGACCTTGTGCGCCCGATCTCAGAGCTCCTTCCGCCACTCTCCGCGTTACCGATAGTAGCCAGAAAGCAGGAGAAGGTGTCAAATGAAGAGGAAGAGGAAGATGACTCGGATGAAGGATTTGTTGATTATTCTGTTCCACGCCCGAAAGCACTCACGAAGGCAGACCTAGCGAGACGGAAGTTGAAGCGTAACGGACCTGGCGCAGCGGGCGCAGAAGGAGTGGACATTGAAGACTTGGGAGCGGGTATACCCCAGAACACGTCAGAGTTCGGGGAAAGGAAGGAGATGGTAAGTCCGATGACGCGAAAGAGTTTGACGAAACAGGGATATGCGATTATTGGATCACATAGCGCAGTCAAGACTTGTCGTTGGACGAAGGCTAGCTTGAGAGGCAGAGGTTTCTGTTACAAGTACACCTTTTACGGTCTGCTCTTGTCTCCTGCCACCCTTTTGAGGCTTTGCATATAAACTGATGTTGGGGCTTGGTTATGAAACCAGGTATTCAATCTCACCGGTGTATGGAGGCTACTCCTTCGCTGGCGTGTGCGAATAAGGTCAACCCTCACTTCTCAATGACCCACCCCACTTCAGCTGACATAAGGCTTGGCACATACCACAGTGTACGTTCTGTTGGAGGTCACACACCAATCCTGTTGGGACATCATGGCGATGGAAGACAGACGACGCAGAGTTCTTAGTTGAAGAGAGTTTAAAGGAACACGATCGACGTATGTTACCTTCAAAGTTTGATTTATGTTCACTCTCATTATTAGCCTTTCACGCTGAAAAACTTGTGACCTAGTCATCAAGCAACTGCTCGGTATGCCTGGGGTAAGACCGGATCGATTTTTAGAAGCTCGTACACCAAAACATGTAGCGCTGAGTCTTGTGGGCGAACCAGTGATGTACCGTGAGTGGCGAGATGAAGATGTAGCTTTGAATCATAGAATAGCTAGCTGACGCGACTGATTCGCTGCACATGTAGCTCACATTAAAAAGTACATTAAACTCTTAACTGAGAAACGCATCTCGACCTTCCTGGTGACCAACGCCCAATTTCCAGACTCACTCCTCGACCTCCCACCCGTCACTCAACTTTACCTCTCAATTGATGCAGGAAACAAAGATTCACTCAAATCAATCGATAGGCCACTTCACAGGGACTTTTGGGAAAGATTCTTAGAGTCAATTGATATAGTACGTGATCAACGCATACGTACTGTCTTCAGACTAACGCTCGTGATGGGAGAAAATAATGAAGAAGTAGAAGATTATGCAAAACTCGTAATACGAGGCAAGCCAGACTTTATCGAAGTGAAGGGTGTAACTTTTTGTGGATATGCAGCTTCATCAAATTTAACGATGAAGAATTCCCCATATCATGCCGAGGTCGTAACATTTGTTCAAGCACTCTGTCATGAGATTAATAGACTTAATCCTGAACTTGGATATGACCTTGCTTCTGAGCATGCTCACTCCTGTTGTGTTTTAGCTGCTCAAAAAAAGTATTACGTGGATGAGCAGTGGAATACTTGGATCGATTATGATCGTAAGTTTTTTCTTTTTATAGTTTTTTTCCTCATGACGGTCCAGAGAACTGATTAGTGTTTGGATTGGTGGAAGGTTTCTTTGATCTGGTGGAATCGGGAAGGACTGATTTTAATGGATTAGATTATGCGGCGTCAACACCTGACTTTGCAATTTTTGGTGCACCTGAAGCTGGATTCTCACCCGAGGACCAACGGTGGTATAGGAAGTCTAAAAACGGCGGAGTAGCCCAGAAGGATGAAGAGGAGTAAAAACTAGCCGAGCTAAATTCAACTTGGTCTAACCCAGCTATTGTAGATATGTTTTGTGTTTCTCTTTTTTTTGTAGAGGCTTGTTTTTGTTCTCTTTGCAGCGTGTTTTGAATGTTGAACTTTTGACAAGGTGACTGTGGGTCTGATCAGGATGTCAAGGATTAAGCGCAGTTAGGAAAAATGGGTATCTTCTTGTTGGAGGAAGGTTGTATGATTTATTTTCGCATCATTCTATTAGTACTCGGAAAGCAAGTGATAGTGCTCACGCGGTAGGGGATAATAAACTTAGATGTACGGCACAGCTCCACCTGCTATCGATCACACGGCTCAGTCATTTTCGGTGCCATTTACTTCACATGGATACCATCTGCCTACCGAGATGTATGCAGAAGCTGGGGCTCTATCCTAGTATCATCTTGAAGTCCTTAAAGCGCCGAAAGGACATGAGGCCATAAAGAGTTTCGTAAAGTGACTGGCCATCTCGTCTTTTCGATTGAATGGATTGAGCCTCGTCGCCAGCGTTTCCAACTCTGGGACAACCAAAGGTTTTCAGAGTTCTTGGCTGCTGCTCCTCAAGCTCAAAGGTGTGGGGGTTTAAGCTTTTAAAAATGTTGTTGACAATGGATATCTCGAAATCGGGTTAGAGGATATAAAAAAGTTCCATTGGTTTACGCTCAATTGAAAGGTTTCTGAGCGGTTCTTTATCGCGTTAGGTTTCTCAGATGACGCTGAGAATTGAAGCGCGTGATCGAACGCTGCGAGGGTTTAGAATAAATGGGTTGTTGGCTTTGGAAGGTGAGCACGGCTTTGGTCGATAATCTTTGGTTTATTTATATAAATTAGGTACTCGATGATGAGTTTTTGGATGTCCGATATATTAGAAGACCAATTCCTCAACATCTTACTTAGTCTAATGAGACATAACCCTTGCCACAGTCCAACATACGACCTCACTTACTACTTATAGATAGCTCATATAGAAAATCAAAAACTTTGGTAAAACTTTCCAGTGTGTGTTTGTCAACGTGAGAAAGATAAGAGTGTAAGACGTTCTATATTTTCCCCTGTGACTAGCAATGTCTGTCGGAGAATTCAGGGCACTACTGTATTTTGCTACATGTGCCACCTTACTGACCATCTTTCAAAAGGCTTCAATGGTGCTGTTAGGAAGTTAATTACTTTACACTTTCATTTTTTATTTTTTTTTCAAAGAGCTCTAATTTCTATGGTTGATCGAGGCTTGTTGACTACACAAAAAGATGTAAAAAACCTAAAAACCAGACTGGCTAAAATTATTGTCTATTACATCATCATCATCAAAAAAACAACAACAACAACGACAAACAAAAATCACTCATATTATCTGACATAAAGTATCAGGTATGTCGTAACATGAAGGACCTTGTGAAATGATAGTTCATTGAAAGGAAGGTTTGAGAAGGAACAACGAAACAGAAATGATACAAAACATATCTTCAAAAAAAAAAGAAAAGAAAAGAAAAAAACGATAAAAACTGATGAATACAAGAATTGATCCGCCTTATGTATGAAGAATCACATAATATCCATTGACTTTTTGGGCTCAAATATATAGGATCAAGAAGAGGTGGACTTTGGCAAAAGCATAAATTCATCGAAAAATGCCGCTATTGTAATATACAAATTCCGGATGTCAGAAATCATGCCCGGGGTTTTTTTTTAAAAAAAAAAAAAGAAGAGAAAAACAGAGATGCAAACAAACAAAAGACGTACCGAGCCCAATGTGATCTCCAATGTGAGTGACTAAAGATACGTGTTGATCTGGTCGAACAACGATCACACATCCAGCTTTCGGATCAATCCCATACTTTTCATAAGCGTGACCGTGACCATGATGATACGTCTCGTCATCCGTGAAGCTGAAGAAATCTCGTTAGTTTGGGTTATGAGTGCAAATTCAACAAATCAGGCAGTACATACATTTTTTGATACGATCGGTAACCATGTTTGCCTTTTACAGGCCTCAAGATATCATGAAATTGTTCCGGCTCGAGCGATATCCTAGCAGAAGCCAAAATGGTGATACAATCAATCACTGAATCCGAATCTTGTCCAAAAGGTGTATATTTCTTGATTGGACTGCGCTCGTTCTCAGCCAAAAATCGTGCTAATTTTTCAAAATTTTCTTTACAAGTCGATTCCTGGGCGATATCGCCGCCAAAAATGAAAATCTTCCACTTTCCATCTGCTGGAGCCAAATCACCGGTCTGATAAGGTTTGGCATCCGCAAGACATACTACTTGGTGACTTTCCAAGCGAGGTCCTACTAAAAGGTTTTTGGCGAATTCTGGATTGTTCTTAACTCCTTGATGCGGGCTCCCCGGCTTAGCTATTAATTCACTCGAAGGATAGTCAACGACTGTACCACTGGCAAACCGAGCACCTTGTTCCATAGTTTTTTGAAACTCCTGCAGAGATATACCAGAGTCACTGACGCCAGCGGTCGCCGGTTTACCGGAAAATAGGTGTGCAACCTTGTGTGGTAAAATTGACCCAAGCAAGTCAGCTTCACAGAACTTTTTGGAAAGAGAACATCAAGGTTTCGAGAATACCTTTCGGTCAAGATCGATCAATTCGGCTGCTAGTGGTGCTCTTTCGTCTTGATAAGTTTGTAGTATCTTAGGGTTGGCTATACCCCGCAAGACTTGCGCCAACTTCCATGAGAGGTTGAATGTGTCAGCCATCGACATGCTGTGAATATGTGAAGGAGTGGGGTGGTCAACTTTCATTCGACATAAAGGAATACTCCGACTTGTCATGGCAAAATTCATTGCGACATACTTCATTCCCTGACCACGTTTGGGGGAGTGCGTGTGACATGCATCTCCGCCGAGGAAGACACGATTGTTCCATGACCACTGGTCCACCAGCCGTTGGCCAATTTGATAGCAAGTGTACTGAGCATTTAAAGAGAAGAAAGATGGCTTAGCCAGTGAAAAAGTACCTGCAAGACAATTATGAAACAAACCCATTCTATTTTAGGAATTCGAATAGTATAGGGGGCCAGGATGGCATTTGCTCGTGCCAAGAGTTTTTCGGGAGTGACATCGTTTCGATTCGGTCGCTCACCGCTTGCCACTTGAGGAAGCTGTATGTAAAGTCGGGTTATGTCCTTTTCCCTCGGGATCATCAGAACTGACCCACTCGATGCAGAGTGAATGCAACATCTCATTCGGACATCAGGGCTGTTCAAAGCCATTGTTTTTGAATTAGATCAACTATTTAGAAAAAATAAAAATAAAAAAGTTCATCAGGTCGCTCTTGAACTTACAAATCTGTCACAAGTCTTCCATCTAGAACGCCCCAAAAATAATCGGTAGTCTCTCCCTCGAGCTTCAAGCCAACCGCACCTCTTGTCCAACTTCGAGCGCCATCTGTTCCAATGACATACCGGCATCGCACGTCTTCGAGCATCTCTGTGTCAGGTAGACCTTTTGGAGCAGCGTCCAAAGCGTCATCCTCAAACATATTCGACCGGTAGAGTCCATCTGAGGCAAGCGGAGAGAACTGAGCTGGTTTAGCCTCAGCCTCAGTGAGATGACGCAGTCGAACCACAATTCGATCTTTTACTGAGTCTGACAATGCTGAGGCCGTAGATGAAGGTAAAGTGATGAGATCTGGGCAGACCGCACGCTCAACAGTGATGGGTCTCTGGCGATGACTATCTTTCAGTTCGGTCTCGAACGATGGAGTTGACCACGCAGCGATCTTGTCTAAGAGTATGCGCTCGATTCGACCCTGATGGAGGGCAGAATACCGAAATCTGGATATTCCGGGTATAGTCTAGTGAAGAAGGTACGGATTAATATGGGCTTGTTTAAAAGCAGTAGTATGGAAATGAATTACTTACAGCAGGAAGCCTTGATGCGCGACAGATCTGACCGTTATTTATGGGCTCCCAAAAACAAACTTCACCAAACTCATTAGCCTCGCTCATGATTTGATTGCCGATACCCAGAGCTTGCATAATCTAGGTAGGTCGGCGTAAGCACGATTTTAGTACGACTCTCAGAAGGTATGAGAAACTATCTATCAAAAGATAGTAATAGTAGTAGTCGGGTTAGAGCCAGCTGATCAAGTGCCAGTAAGCTTACTTCTAAGGTTCGCGAATTGAGACCATCGGCTTGGCCAGTGAAGATCTAAGCAGTGGGTAATTAAGGTCATTTTCAGTCTTGTAAGCTTGAGAAAGTCAACATTCCCAGATCACCAAATCCTGTGTTACACAAACCTTGGTAGCTCGTTTATCAACTATCCTAACGTTGTGAACGCCATAGCGAGCCAGACAGGCCGCAGCCATTAACCCGGCAGGACCCTAAAGGATGATCTAGAATATCAGCACTAGTAAAGTGATGATAGAACTCTATCTACCCAGAATTGGTTTCAAGTAAGAAAACTAACGGCACCAATGATGAGGACATCAACATCTGAGGGTGGGCGATGCTCGAATACAGGAAACGTTTCAGAGGATGTGGTTGAAGGAACGGGTGCCATAGCTGTTTAAGGGGTAAAAGATTGATAATATTTGTGTGTGAGGAGGGGGGGTGTTGGGTTATAGTTCGCAAAAAGATTTATAAGAAAAAAAAAATAAAACAAAAAAAGGGTATGAAATGTGTGGTAGATGATTGGGTGTTATAGAGCTCGAAGAAGGGTTTTTATATAAACCCAAGTTTATGAAACTGGAGATAATTCCTCCTGCTGAGAAATGTCGAGGGGGTGAGCGAGTGTGTTGAGTACGTCATGCGTTTGGTTTGTACTATAGTATTTATTTATGTATAAGCAACCGTAAACGAGGACGCAAGCGGTCGAGGACTATCCTCCGCACTGCGCCCCCTATGATCATTCGACTGTACGTATCCAACCAACCGAACCCAAGCCCATGATCGAACTGTTCCAAGTCCGAAAGCACGGGTCGAGAGAATGATTTAAAAAGGGGGATAAAGTGTGTGTGAGAAAGATACATGTTTGATAGTGTTTGAAGATAAGGAAGTATTTGTTTAAATTTATAATTATATGTCGTAGACCCTCGTTACTACTTATTTCAAAATCCCTAATTATTTAATTGGTTCCGTTGGTCCACAGTTTGTAAGTGTATGTACACAGCCTTACTCATTCTAATCGAACACAGCCTCAGATTCTCAAGTGGGGAGATGAGAACAGGGATGTGAAAGGTTTACTTACTGAACCGTGGATTTACGAGAGAGAGAGAGAGTTGGATTGACCTTAACAACCCGGACACAACATCTCCGAGATCGATTGGCCCGCACTACTATCATACCCCATTTCACCAAGTACTTAAGGGCTGAATGAGTTAAGTCATATCAAGTCAGACCATCAAAGGGATGTAATTACTTTTCATCAAGTTTGATTGTGATTTGAGTGCAATTGTGAAAGTCATTCTAAGTGAAGAGTGAGCCTACGAGAGAGAGAGAGAGAAAAAAAAAATCAGTGTATGACGATGGAAATCCAACACAGCTTACCGTTTTGGGGGTGATGATATGTTATTTAACACAATGATTGGCTTACTCAGATGTTGAAACACAAATAGAGAAAAAGATGCCCAAGATCCAAACTGATACAATTCCATCGGGTCTATCTAATCCGATATGGGATACCTATTGGCTTGGATTCTGATGTCCAAGGTGTACTTAGTTTTGAATGGTATAATCTGTTGCCCAATTATGCTAGCAATTCAGTATAGTGTTAACAGGACTCACTGTAGATGAAGTTGATGTTCTTCAACTTGATTTAAAAAAATAAAAAATGTATGAAACAGCGGACGAAGCGGTAAAAAGGGGGGGCTGTAGAAGTACGGACCAAAGTTACCACCTCAAGACAGTTTATGGACTTTATTTGGCAAGGAAGAAATTTTACAAAACGGGAGTCCTTCTAAATCGCCCTCCTTAACAAAAGGATAGCTAATAGGTATGACAAACTGGCGGCGGCGGCTATCTTTCAACTACGTTCTGGGCACAGCCCGTTACGACACTACCTCAGTCGAGCCAAAACAGGCATATCACCTCTCTGATCAAGTTGTGGGATACCCGAGACAACAGTGCACTTCTTGGTATATTGAAAGAAGTAGTGAAAAAAAGGAGGATGTTTTAGAAACCGACTACGAAAGCAGGGTATAAAAAAAAAAAAGACTTTCAAAGTGCATCAAGACTGTTGGATACTCCAAGCGTTTTTCCATTTTTGGCGGACTACATCGAGCATACAAATCGCTTCCCAAACCTTCGAAAATACACTGATAACGTCGAGACCCAATCAACACATCTCTGCATCTCGTTGTTCTTTTCTTTTTCTTTTTCCTTTGCCTTTTCCTTTTTTTCCCCTTTATATTCTTCTTTGTGTTTTGCTTGTACATATTTCTTTTCTTTAAACTCTAAGTGACCTTTGATTGGATTCTATGTCGCAGTTAAAGGATCTATTACATTACTTAGGCGGTGGACGGGTTGTAGTCAAACTATATTTAGAACTCTTAGGTTATCGTAGGGCGAAATGTAAAATCAAATGCACTCAAAAAAAAAAAAAACACATCAAAAAATGTTACCAAAATGTACACTACACAATAGTGGTTCTCAAATATCCCCCGGTTGGCAAAAAAAACTCGGAACACCCAGTTGATTTTCACACTGGGTGAACTTTTTTTTTTCTTTTTTTTTTTTTTGATTCTTTGCTTAAGGTGCACTCAGGAGTCTTAAGGGCTATCATGCACCAAATCTATCGAGTACCAGTAAAAACCCATGGCTGTTTGGGAAAAGGTTATCTCGTGGGTGTTTTTAGATTTAGTGCCTACAAATATTACCGTAACAAGGGAGGGGTTTGCTAGCAGGGAGCAGGGTACAATAGGGCGGTGAAGTAGAGGGGTAGGTATGGTCATTGGGTTGGGGTATTTAAGGGTAAGGTTGGGGAGGGTTATTCGGGGGCAGTCGTGTTTTCAGGGGTTTTCTCATGGTTGAGCTCCGCCCATTCCCAGCGGCTCTTTAACCGTCATGTGTCACTGACATAGTCAGCGACGGCGGCAAAGGCTTGGGGGGTATGAAGTCCTGATTTGTCAAATGGGATCTTGAGGGCTCCGATTCGTTTCTTGAAGATTGATTGTTGGTGTCGGTGTAAAGAGCCTATGAATAGGAAGTGGTCGACTGTTTCCGAACTCGCATCGCATGCGCAGTCCGGGCTTGATCTTAGGTGTCTTGAGTGGAGGTACTGAAATAGGGGGATATGCCTGCTTCTTAGTTGAGTGATTGTTGCGATGGAATGTTTGCTGGGTACATAGTTGAGTTAGGTTTTTGAATATCTTGTCCGGTTGGGAGGACTAGGCACGTCACGTGTAAATTCAAAAAACCCACCTTCTTACTCAGCTCGACCAAGCATGCCACCAGGAAGAGTTCTCAAGCCATTCCTGATGGCGCCTCGCCTCTCCAACACACCACCTCCAGCCCTAACACTCGAAATCCATCTGTTGACCTTAAAAGACCAACAGATTTGGCATCTTCCAACTCAACCAGATCAACTTTCACACCGCTGTCATCATCAGGTGCCAATCCAGGCCTTCAAGGTTTTTCAATTACAGTTTCAAATGCGGACTTGATCCGGATCAGTCAGGTGTCAACCAATTCAGGATCACCAGCATCTGTAGCCCCCTTGCCCAATTGGATTTTGGCCCCTCCCACTCAAAGTCCAACACCCTTCTTGTCCAGCAATCTAGATTTTTCAATGGCTTTTGGCTCTCATTCCTTCCAAAGCTCCCCACCCTTCAGTCATGACACCATGCCCAAAGCATCTGAGGTCACATCTGTGATGAAATGAGGTCAAGGCCAACCAAAGAAGTCAGACACCATGTCAGCAACAAGAGAGAGGGAGAAGAAACCACAAGTTTCATGGTTTGTTGAAAGGGAAGATGGGAACTTCAACATTGACATTATGGCTATCTCATGTTCAGAGTTGGATAACTTCAATCTTTGGCAAGAGGCAGTGCCCAACAAAAAAGAGGTGGGTGAAAGGGTGGCTGCTCATCTGAAGGCAATGAAATGTCCTGAAAGAGAGGGTTGGGAATGTGAAAAGAAGGTAAAGTGATCTCTTATGTTGCTCTGATGGTGATGTGGTTGACAAGTTTTGGGACTACAGACTTGGTATCTTGAGAACAAATACAAGGAAGCCCATACAATTCTCAATCACATAGGTGAGGGAATCCTGGATGTGGAAGATTACCATCAGCAGCTTCTCAAGATGGATTTGATAAAAGTACAAGAGGAGGGCAAGGATGATGGTAAGGTGATGGGGAAAATTCATCATAAGAAGAAAGGGGTTTAGAAGAAAATGGATGGTGAATCACCTCTGGGTGTGTATCTCTTGATCCATCCTTACCTGTGAGGGGTAGACTTCTTTTAGGTCTACCTCAACACTTGGTAAACAGGTTAAGTTCAAAGAATTAGTCTGTGAGAGGAGAAACTTGCACAGACTACAGTTAGTTGACCTCTTAAAAGAGGTTTTAGGGTATAGGTTAGGCAA
>MU167211.1:60008-79054 GCA_015951145.1 Cronartium quercuum f. sp. fusiforme G11
ACAGAGGTTCGGAATCGATCGGTCCAAGTTGCCCAAGACCCCCCAAAAACCTTCTCGCAACCTCCTCAGAAGCTCCCCAAAATCTCCCGCGGAGATTTGGGAGTCAAACGCTTCTGCTGAGGTTTTTAAAACCTCACGCGAAGGTCGGGAGCCCGAAAAGCTCCTGATGAGGAATTGACTCCGGATCTCCTCAGGAGCTTTTCGTACATAGCCGACCGGAGCTTCTAAGAAGATTCGGTCGAAGATTTTAAAAATATTTTCTCCGAGGGAATTCTTGTCGTAGTGTAGGCTCTTTTGGCCCAAAACCCCAATACAGGGTTGATTTTCCCTGTTTGGTAAGTACCAAACATGCCTATGGCAAAAGCAACAATTGTCACTTTTCATGTATAAGCATTGCACAGACATCACTGCAGTTGCTTGGGGGCAAATAAGGTTAAAAGGTTTGATGGTTGCTCAATCAATCCCACAAGTGCTATTCAGGTCTTGCATAGCAGTTGTGAACAACAATTGTTGCTTTTTGCATACACACTGTGTAGGTGTATCCGGAGTTGCTTAGGGGTAAAATAAGGGTGTAGAGTTCAAAAATCAAGGTTTGGAAGCTGTAGCATCAAAACTAAAGGTGCTACAAGGGGTGAAACATCTTGTATTCAGCTCTCTCACTCGTCTCGCTCGCGCGTCCGGCCTGTCAGGGACCTCCCGTCAATGATTGATGGGGGACGGGAGTCACCAGGCCGGTGGTGACAAGTTATATAGCTAACTACGTATACACATATGTCAATAGCTAAACCTGTATGCTGTCTCAGTACTGTAACCCTGTACCTGTACCTACACCTCAACAAAAACTATGCACCCAATCTTAGGAGTGCACATAGATCTGGCAAGATGCACGAAGTTCTGTAGCAGGGGAACGCTGGTCACAGATACAGTAAAAAAAGAAAGAAAGAAAGAAAAAAAAAAAAAAAACAGCGATCCCTTCTCACATTCACTGCCTTTAGACCTACTCTCCTGCGGTGACATCCTTTCACATCAAGACACAAAGCCTTGTTTTTCTTTGGTCTAACCATTTCATTCCTTCCTCCATCCCAATACGCAAAAAAAATGAATACTATTACCAAGAAGCGAAATTCAAAATTTACATGCTTTGTAATTTTATCCTTGTTTGTGACCATTAAAAGCCAGGTCATGGGTGCACCGATGGATTTTTGTTGTTATTCATTTGGGAAAGCATCAGATGTGGCTGAAACTAAAATGAAGCACACTTTGTTCCGGCTGGAGATTTTACCACCCCATCTGCAGACCATGGGTTCAGATTCCACAGAACAGCCAAACATCATTCGTCAGTTGATTTATCAATTTACCCAGTTCAACCCATTTTCTCGAGGTTTGTTCTCTTGTGACACTGACTTACGTTTATACATCAAGGAGTCCCCGATGGAAACAAAGATAGAGTAAAGAAGTCTGTTGAAGACAATACCTTGGGTTCAGAATCAAGCTCACCGCCCCATATGCCAAGCCCGCCTACTCTTTCTGATTGTGAATCAACAAATGTCCAGAAGTTTCATACTGATGAAAACATTGATCGTGAGTGAAGTTAGGAATAAAACCTAGTTGGTTTTGGGGCTAATGTGATAACTGTGAGGCGAAAAGGTGACAGCACCGATCAGTTTTTGATAAACCTTTTGAGTGAAATCTCGGAGAATCCGAAAAAGATATCGGTTTTCGAGGCCAAAGGTGTAGATTCTCGTAGTGAGTGAACTCTTGCTTTGAGAATTACCACGTGAAGGTTTCCTTTTATATATATATATATCTTACCGTTCATATTCTCCATCAATTAGAGCGAAAGGTTGAATTCATTGAAAATTTTCCTGGTGAGTGAGACAATCTTCCATAAATTCATATAGAAAACATCACATCCGATTTCCAATGATATACTATACCTTTCTAGACGATATCACCGAAGCGATACTACAAAGTAAGTGCATTTGGGTAAGATTCTACTTGTGGATTGGGCAATTGATCTGATACCTTTGGAGGGGAAAGATTTGGCTAGTAAAGTTGAAGGTTTGAAATCAGAAAATATGTTGGCACAAGAAGGAAAATTAGAGGAGATGTATCAAATGTGGACAGCTGATATGCACTTAGATTTTTTTGGAAAAGTTGAATTCAAAAAAGCTGTCCAACATTTTATACAGGGGGACGATTATGGCGAAAAAGAAGTCGCTGCCAGGGATGTCACACATGCTTCCATTTGTACGTCTGTCCCATTTAAACCTCATTTTGATTGTATGTTAGGCTCATATGCTGTACAAACATTCCCTCAATGTACGCCTGTATGATCTAGTCTTGCAGACAATGTTCATTCATCATGGAATTTATAGAGCGGGTGACCGAATTAAATTATTGAACGACTTTGCGAAGTTGATAACACCTAAACATTCAGGGATCACAACTCCCCTAGACAGCAATGTGGCTGAAAAAAGCCTTGAGCTAATTTCTAGACTTGTGCAAGAAACTGAAGAAGCCATCAGGAAACACTCCAAAGCTCTTACTCTTGAACTTGAGTCAGAAACGTGGAAGCCTTCATCGCAAGATGAAGAGGACGTGAACACTCAAATAAGTCGAGTAAACTCAGATTATGCCAACAGAGTATGGACCATTTGGAAATAACCCAACAGCTGGCCATGCAGGTGTTCCACAACACATCAAGCTGATGCAGTCGAGAGAAACCTTCAAGTAGTCTAGGTCTCTAAATTTTTCCCACTCTCATCTGACCACCCTCAAAGTCGTTCCTTCCTTCATTTCTGCTAATTGTAAGCCTCCATGCAGCCATGTCAGGCTTTATCTCTTTCTATCAAATTCTCAGAATACGAACAAGTACTTCAATGTTTTTATCTCCGTCTTCTTGACTCTACCAAAAGTTTTCTAAGTAATCAGAAAACAAGTATCTCAACCACTGAGCAGACAAGTGATACAAAATCCATTGGCCACATGGTGAAATGTGAATAATACAAGATTTACTTCTCACACTCCAGTTTCTAGAGTGAAAAATAAAATTACATGAAACATTTTATTTGAAAAAACGTTGTTATATGTCTCACGTTCATGTCATAGGAATGCGTGAAGAAAAAGAATATTGGTAATTTTTTACATATCAGCTTAACTTTAACAGTAGACTCTGTTTTTTTTCTTTATGCTTAAGACCATCTCCAGCCTACGCTGTAAACCCACAGCGTACAAAAATGACTTTATAGCCTCAGTTTACAGTACACTTACAGTGAGTTACAGTGTGACTTCCGCAGCCGTTTGCTATAAATGTAGCCAACATATCACAGTGAACAAGTGGAAGTCCCCCGACGTTGATGTCGGGGACTCTGGAGAGTACAAAAGGGTGCCTTTGGACCCTTGAAGGCCCTTAGCATCAAGGGCTCTCTCAATGGGCACTGTGTGTATGATTGTGTGGAAGAATGTTGCGGTGTGGGAGTTTGTGGCATGGGAGAAAAGAGGCCTGGAAGGCTAGAGTGTCTTGGAGCTGCAGCATCTGTGAGACGCTATAGCAAAAATTGTAGACTAACCTTCTTTGATATCCACTCAAGAGACTCATAGTCTCAACCATACTAAGCTAATCGTCAAAAGCCTCCCAGTTCAAGAAATCTTGCTGAGAAAACACCTTGGAAGATCTTGGATTTATTAATCTCAGTGAGTGCACCAACCCGCCTTGTGGCCTCTCAAAGCATATTGATATTCCTTTTCATTCAAATCTCAAGATTCTTGTTAGTCAAGAGCTGAAAATATACACCACTAGTAAATTCAAAAAAAAAAAAAAAAAAGTTTTTCTCTTGTTTCATTTTTTTTTGTCTGTGTATGCCACCTTCTGCTGGTAAGTCTCTGCTTTGTGCATGTTTTTAGGTTTTACTGCTTTGAAGAGTTCCAATGTTCCCGAGTCCTCATATAGTAATCTTTCTCTCTGTTTTTGGTTTTCCACATAACTGTGCCAGGTCCAGAAATTTCAATCAGTTGGAGTGCCATAAATGACAATTAAGTTTATCCATTACTCTATATGGTCATCCTGTCAGCCCTTGAGTGAAAACTCACCTCAGGCTACAAAAGAATAAAAAGTGTACAAGAAATATTACATAAGTAAATTCACACATAAAACCATAAAAAACTGTTCTTGTACTCAACTCCCAAAAAAGTATCAGAAAATGAATCAATATATATATATATATACTTATTCATAAATTAATTCTCGTATTCAATTTTCAAGGATAAGAAAATCCAAACCTTGGATTACACTACAAATACAGAACCCTCAAGATAAATGTATAACTAGTAAGCCATGGACCCTCTAAATATATCTACTTCTGGCTTAACTACATCCGTAGAATTCTAAAACACCTGGCTGAGCCAGAGTTTCTAAGAAAGAAGAACTAGGAAGTAGTCACAAGGACCCTGATGAAGATCCAATCCAAATTCCTGGATTAGTCTAAAGGGAAACACCTAGAAACATGATAACCAGTAGGAAAAAATTTGAGCATAAATACTCCACCTCTGAGCAGATTAAGAGAAGGGAATCACTCGAATAAAAATCTACTTTTTCTATAGGAATTCTTATATAAAAATCCCAACTCTTATATGTTTTCTGGTCTTTTTTAAAGGTCACTTATAACAAAGACCATTCCTTATATAAGAGCTAGCATTTCTCCTGTCACCACTTTTCTCCATTCTCTTGGCTTGAGTTGGATCAGCTCTCATACCTATTCACTTCCCCAAAACCCACAATTTTAAGAGATAAACCAGGCTTAAAACTTCCTCTCTTCAACTAAAAACTATCAAAAACTCAGTAAATCTAAGGTACCAAAGTGTTTCTGAGATTCCTCTTGAAATCAACCAGGTTAATATCACAAACCTTACTAGACAAGCAGGCTTGTCAGTAAAAGATCACGAGGATTTGGACCCAAATTGGTCTCAGTAGATTCTCCTTAATACCCGCTTTGTGGTTTATCAAGGTATGAGTCAATCTCAATTTCATTCAGTATTCACTTTGACCCTAATAAGAAAAGTAAGTATTGACATAACTCTTCTCAATTCCCACAGACTCTTACTCTAAATATGCCTTAATTCATGAATTCCCAATATGACCTTACATCACCACGTAAATGCCTGTAAACTTAGGCGCATTGGGGTCAGCCATTATTGACTAACAGGTATAGCGTAAAATGGCTAGGCTAAGGTTTTTTGGTTTTATTGAGCTGAATTAGAAACTGGAGAATTGGATAAAATCAGTACGTCTGCAATCCCATCACAATTACCTTGCATTCTGTCCTGAAAGGTATCCTTGAAGGCAGAATGCGAGGTATCCACCGAGGCAACCTGCCACAGCATGCGGGTTACATCGGCAGAAATTTTGCATTTTCCCTGTCAGAATACCTCACAGGAAAGCATGCAAGGCAAATATGTTGACAGTTTTGTGATGGAAATTGAGGTGTTTTCCCCAACTGATAATAGTCCTTGTCTGCTTATCTACCATTTAACTTACAGTAAAATTTATAACCTTTTGTACAATTGATTGATTGAGATTCAAGGTTTGTTGAGAATCAAGGTGGATGGTTGCAATGGATGACGTTATGGAACGCTCCGACCTGTCCAAGCACCCTATTTGACAGGCCGGGTAGCTCCGGCCCCGAGAAACCTTGTGGGATCACTTGAATCTTCTTGGATTGACCTCAACTGTAGGTGAATGCTCTGCCAATGTTGAACAGGGGAAGGAGGGTAAGGCCGGACTGTATGAGAGCATTTTGTATACTATTGTAACTTTGGCAAGTATATATTGGTCAGGAATGTGGTGGTAGATTGACTGGTTTGTTACATCTCCTCTATCAAATCAGTCATAAGATTTATAACCGATCTTACAAGTTATGAGGTAGGAAACAAGAGAAATTGAGTTTTCTAAATCAGATCTGACGATTCAAGTTATTATTTAATCAATGGCATAACAAAATCTTTACAAAAAGAGATCAGGTGATGATTGACCAAGAGCTAAATTTTCAGACATGAATACTTAGACGATGGGAAATGAGTGGCATAGTTACTCAATCACAGGAACGATGAAAGACCGCAGCGTAGTGTGAACTTACAGCTGATAAAGCATTTGTTGAACATTTTTTGGAAAAATGTGTCATCCAAACTAGGTTTGGACAGTTTAATCCGGAATGGCCAAAACTAATTTGGGTGCCCGCTATCTTCAATAGCCGGATTCCGGTCAGTCAACAAAGGGTGAGCCATCCTCTCTGTTCTCACCCCCTCCTCTCACTTCTCCTTCCCTTTAAAGTCAAGATTGAGGCGAAATGGATTTCTTGAGTCGGAAACGATGCCTGAACAAGAACTGGGCCTAATATTGCAAGCTGTCAATCAAGTTTTCACTGAACATTTAACAAAATCTTGATTCAAAGGTGCTGGATATTTTTAGTATTGTAATACGAGTCAAAGTAGGAATAATGTTCTTGTAATGACTGATTAGTGACCTATTTAAATGTAATGCTATCTGTTTTCTTTCATAAGAGATCTGAGAGAAAGAGAGAAAGTCAACACTTGGGAACTCATGGCTGAATTAAAATTGAGAATGGATAAAAAATGCAACCACAAAAACAAAAAGAACCAATCACTACATCAACAACATCAACATGTTCACCGTATCAGAATACAAACAAATGACTCATCAGAGAAGATTTGTCAAATCCTAATCATCATCATCACAGATCTCCAACTTCAATTCTCAATAATCCTACCCCAAAGAAAATCAAAGTAGGTGCACGTGCTAGCATTGCTTGTGAGACTTGTTGGTACGTCACTCTCGCCCTGATTTTGATATCATTTAAAATCAAAATTTATCAGTTGACCTATCGCAAATGGTGAACGTATATATACTTGTAGAAAATCTCGATGTAGTGGTGAATATCTGATGTGTACTTTTTGCGCATCCAGATCACTTAGATATGATTACGATGGTAAGTCTTTAGAATTGAATTAGTATCATTTTATAAGAAAAAAGGAGAAGAATTTTAACATTTATCAATGTTTTAATATATTTAAATAGGTCACCCTGTTGTATGCAATGGAACTTTATCGCGAGTACCGCTCGTGGCTACCCTTCTGAGACTGAATATTGGTGTGACTGGCGGATGGGTAGCATAGCTAGCTGTGCACCGGAGAAGATTGATGATGGAGAGCGAATGTGGGGCGAGGATATGTGCAAGCAGATTTCTTGGACAGCATCACGTGGGCTAAGGGTGTCCTTAGTTGGTTCGATATATATAAGAGATAGCAAAGAAATTCTCTGCAATGGTGCTAAAGAGCGTTGAAGGAGAAGACTACATCATCACTTGGGAAGCCTGTTGGCCTGTCAAGAAGATTACGAGGTTGGGTAAGATAACTGGTGATCGACAGATGCCAGTGTAAAAGTGTTTGTAGTGGAACCAGGTTTGAAGGCTGGTTCAATATACCGAAGACGCAAAGCGTCTAACCAATGAGGATTTTATACATTGCTAGTTTGACCAGACTCAAAAGACTTTGTCGGCATTTGCTGAAGCGCTTTTGGGGGGGTTGCAGACTGTACAATATTCTGTGCTGTCAAAGGCGACGATCGAAGTCTCATTGAATCCCAGCTTTATGACTCTTATTTCGTGCTTCAGATATCTGCAAGTTTTTTTTTTTTTTTTTTGGCTTCCGATAGAACGTTCAATTGGTTCCTTGATTGACCTGTTCAAAATTCACGAGAAAGTCTAGTCGATTGATGGTAAGATTTGGGGTGGGGTCTCTTGCTCCTCAGTTTGGCAACGTGATTGAATAACATAAGTTTATCAAAGTCGTTCATATAAATAAGTAAATAAGGAATCCCATGTCTTAATCTCAGCTTCTAATCCCCCCCCCAACCAACCTTTTTATCTACAGTTTTTCTTAAATCTCAATAGTAAGAGGAAGAAGATATCTTACTCATGGCATCCTTTCCACCAAACGTCTCTGAACCTTCTCGTCAGACAAACAACCATAAATCTATAGAGGTTGATGTTCTCATCATTGGTGCTGTCTGTACCATTCACCTTCACTACCTGAAGCACTAGCTCTTTCTTATGTAGATTTCACTATATTGACTACTTACCAGGGTCCGGCCGGTTTGATGGCTGCGGCGTGCTTGGCTCGCTATGGCGTCCACAATGTGAGAATTATCGACAAAAGGTCAACCAAGGTTAACCATATCATTTTTGATAGTGATCACCGCTATTGAGGATTTCCATAGTAGTCAACTTAAAACAGTCTTCTTCGATCAATAAACTCTTGGTAGATTTTCACCAGACAAGCTGATGCGTTTACCCCACGAACTTTGGAAGTACGTGCCTCAATCTCTGTTGATTTGTCAATGATTTGGTTATGCAAATATTTGATGTGAATTGTGAGTGATCTTATCAGATCCTGCAAGGTTTAGGTATCGGTGCTCAACTTATATCAGAAGCTAACGAGATCATAGAAATATGCTTCTGGGGTCCAATTGAGGCTGCAAAGATTATGCGTACAGGAAGAGTTCCGATTGTAAGTCACTCGTCTACTTTTTTTTTTTCTCAAGTTATCAGGTATCCCATCTTAACTGAATGTACAGACTACTCCAGGTCTTTCAAGGTATCGACATTGTGGGCTCCATCAGGGTAGGATCGAGCATATGCTGTTAGACAAAATAGCACTATGGTCAACTCCACTTCACGAAAAACGATCGAACTATACTCGACCACCTTTAATCTCAGTCGAACGTGCGATTTGTCCAGAACTGATGAATTTACCTTCTATCAATGCTTCCGCCTTGTCAGATGCACTCGAAGATCGGATCGTTGTTCGATTGCGACATCTTACTGAGGCTGAAGCCAAGCCCGCCCAATTCTGTCCAAGTGCCCCAGACGGTCTGTTCCGTTCGAATGTGTTTGAGGATGACGTACCAGACGCAAGTCCTATCGGGCTTCCTCAAATTGAGACGCTGGAGGAGGTTCGCTGTCGATACGTCATCGGGGCTGATGGTGCTCGAAGTTGGACCAGAGCTTCTCTTGGATTCAAGCTCGAAGGCGAGAGTTCGGACTTCTTTTGGGGCGTCATCGACGGGGTTCCTTTCACTGACTTGTCAGTCATCAGCCCCTCCAAAAAAACACGTTTCATAACGATATTGATGGGTTTTGATTTTGATTCAAGCCCTGATACCAGGAAACTCTGTTGCATACACTCAGCTACCAGTGGTTCAATATTAATGATCCCAAGAGAGAATGAGATGATAAGAATTTATATACAATTACCACAAGTAGAAAATGGTGAGCGACCGAACAGGAACGAGGTCACGCCTGAGAAACTTTTAAAATTAGCCAATTTAATTTTGGCACCGTATGTGATTCAAATTCCTAAAGTAGAATGGGTTTGTTTTCTCGATTTCGAAGAGACTTTTTTATTTATTTATTTATTTTTTAAGGAAAAAAATTCTCTAGTCTAGCTCATTTTTTCTTTTTTATTGAATGTTTTTTCTTCAGTTCACTTGTTATCAAATTGGTCAACGATTGGTTGATCATTGATCTTGGAATAATCGCGTCTTCCTTGTTGGAGATGCATGTCATACGCATTCACCTAAGCTTGGCCAAGGGATGAAGTAAGTAAATTCATACAAGAAATCATTGAACTTTTTGAATATTCTAATATTTTCAACACTTCTAGTCTTTCTATGGGAGACGCTTTCAACCTCTCTTGGAAGCTTGCTCACGTCTTACAAGGAAAAGTACACTCTAAGATCCTTGACACATACGAATTCGAAAGACAACCACTTGCAGCCGAACTGATTGAAATCGATCGAAAAGTAAACTTCTTCCCTTTTTCTTAACGTGTAATTCGGTCAGTAAGCTCTTTACTTATTCATTTGTTTGTCTTATAAGCTCGCTCGCCTGTTTTCTGGAATGCCAGCAAAAGATGATCTAGACTGTACAGGAATCTCATTAGCAGACTTTCAAAGAGCAATGGAGCGAGGTCTTGAGTTCGCGAGTGGAACTACGGTCGAGTACCATCAGAGTATTATAACATCCAAGCCTTATTTTTGTCATCAGGCTACCTTGACTGGAAGTGATTTAGCAAAAAATATCATTGTAGGACGTCGTCTACATAGTCATCAAGTAGTAGGCATTACAGATGCCAAACCGTATCAAATCGCAGACTTGGCTCTTGTAGATGGAAAATGGAGATTATTAATCTTTGGCGGAGATATTGTCAATGATTCAACCGTCAAAGAACGACTAGAGGACCTGTTGAAGAACTTGAGAGTCATCGAATTGTTCAAGGACCCACATCCACGTGGCCAAGAATCGAAATTGAAGGTCGAGCCTCTACTCATTCTAGCTTCTACTAGATTATCTCTTGAGCATCATGACTTTGATGATATTTTGAGGCCTTTAGAAGGAAAAAGCAGTTTTCGATCCCACAGAAAAATGTACAACTACTTTCAATTAATTCCATCTCAACAAACATCTAATCTTGTGTTTTTTTTTTGTTTTTTTTTCTTCCCCCCCCCCCTATTTTTTCTAGTTACACAGATGATCAAACATATCATCAAGGTCACGGTCATGCATATAAAAACTATGATATAGATCGTATTCTCGGATGTGTAATAGTCATTCGACCAGACCAACACGTATCTCTTATCACTCGAACCACTGATCATATTGGAATTAGTAAATCTAGTAAAACCATTTTTTTTTTTTTTTTTTTTTTTTTTCGCGCAAGAATCTCTTTGGATTTCAATTGAAGACTTTGCTCTTCACTTTTACAGTTAATTTTTTTGACAAATTAAAGCCCATTGGGGAACTTTAGGTGTGCTCTATGACTTACTGTTATTTATCAGTGAATGTACCACAAATTGTCTTGTTTTATCTCTTCGAATCTAAACCTGCCACACCCTGGAGATCTCACAAACTTACTGTGGTCAAGTCAGACGAGACCTTGGTTCCGTCCAACAATTTATGGTGACTTTTTCATGAGACAGAATTCATATCGAGATGAAACTCTTAGTTTTGTAAATACGGTTTTTTTTTTTTTTTTTTTTTTTTTTTTTTTTGAAAAAAGAAGGATGAATAAATTTCATCAAAAGTGCTTTTTTATTTTGTATTTAAATGTTCTCGTAGCATCTTGCTTTGCTAAAGATCACCTCCATCAACTTTGGAGCCTGATGGCCAAGACGTTCATTTCAGAGCCGACGCAGAGAGGTGCTAATTCTTCGGGAGCAGAGTGCATACTAAAGAGCGCCTGTCTATGCTTTGATAATGTTGATTGAGGATCAATAGAGATGAGACCAGGTTCTAACAAGATGCTTGGGAGTCACACTGTCTATTTGTAATTTTTTTTCTGCCCTGTGAACCACTCGTACAGGAATCTGCTTGTCTTTCCCAGCCTAATTGATCAAGACTCTCCTGACCCCCCGGTTCAGAAATACTGCTGATTACATAGCTTCCAAGACCCAAGGTTTTCAGGTTTTGGGTTTGGGCTCTTGAGTACAGCGGTGTACAGCCGTTCTTGGTTGATGAGAAGCTACCTGGCTAAGCAAATTCCAGACTTATGAAAATTTCAAAACCGCTTTGCAGCAAATGGATGGGATGAAGAAAGAATTTAAAATGATCTTAAACCTATCATATTGATGTACAATAATCTGTTGATCGGATATTGATAGATGATGATGAAACATAGAACTTGCTAACAAATACTGAAACCGAGGTTTGATAGTCCCTCATAATATTAACTTGAGTTTGGGTAATTGAATGATAAATAAAAAGATTACAAAATAAATGGTGACATAAAAGCTTTAGAGGTACGTTAGATCGCAATTATAGTCTTTTAAAATCAATCAGGCTCGCTAATAAGTTCAATGGATGAATCCGCACAAAATGAACATAATTTACTTGAAAGCCGAGTTTCAGGATTTGAGTAATGACGTGAAAAAAGTAATTCGAGTTTTTTAAGATTTGGCCATGTAAAATTACAAACAAGTTCAGATATAACGTTCCATTGATATTTTGTATTACGTCGATAACATATTCGATGAATATTTTTACAGCTTTTAAAACTTTTAATTAAATCAAAATCAGTTGGATCATGAAGAATCAAATCTTGAAGTTTAGTCAACTCAAATGTATCATTCTTAGGTTCATAATTCTCAATTTTCTTTGATGATCCTTTAGTTTTATGATAACCGATATGAAGTTTAATTAAATTAGGTGCAAAATGATTAATGATTGAGAATAATTTTTTATCATCTAAAAAGAAATCACAATATGAAATTTTTAGTTCAGTAAGTTTAGAAGGTCCAGAACCAATCCCCCACGAATTGTCAAATAAGATAGAATCCCAAATGATAAGGCTTGAAAGTTTTTTATGAGCTACTATTTCTATTGCAAGTTTATTTACCCCATCTTTGTTAATATTTTCACTCGTACGACTAGTAAGAAGACAATTTAAAACTTCAAGTAAAGGTGCTTGCTGAAGAATTTTGACAAGGTAAGTATCAGGTGTTGAAATGTTGCAGGTAATCTTTAACTTGCGAAGACCTATAACGTTTGATATTAATTCTAAAGTGCGAGTTCGTACGATTGAAATTTGTTGAGGTGTACCATAGAGTCCAACATCTAGAGATAGGCCTTGCACCTTTGGACAATAAGTTAAGATTTCATTCAAGCACTCAAATGACAATTTGGAACCCCTATTAATTCCATTCTGACGAGTTGTAGGACTAGGTCGTCCACTAGATGATTTTGATTGAACAATCATATTTTCTAAAAAAAATGGTAAATGTGATAAAGTGCTATTTGAATCTTTTGATTGCCCTTTTAAAAGTTTTAGATTTCCACGATTTCGAATTCGAGATTCAACCATTGAGTTCATACGTGATGAGTTTCCCAAAGCTACAGTGATCGAACGAACGAATTCGCCGTGCTTAGGTAGTAAGTTTTCAGTCCATCTGGTGATGGTACTTGGTAATGGTGAGGGAAACACGAGATGCTAAAGTCATGGTAAGAACAATGAGAATTTTGAAGAAAGCATCATTTATTTATATGGATGAAAAGTCAGTTTCTGATCTCGTTCTTGATTGTACGCCAACTAGAAAATCGTTCATTGGTCTGACCTTCCAAAGTACTGGCCTACAAATCCGATAGAATTTTTTATCAAGGCTTCCCATCGATTGTAAGGGATTCAAAGTAGGTTCACTAGGTGGTTCGTAAGACCAATAAGAGGATATCTTATCATTCGCAATCTTGTTCACCAAATGCCATTTCTCATGTATGATTCGCTCTCGTTCAGATCGATTTGAGAATTCGAGATAATCAATTATTCTAATCAAAATTTCCTCTGGCATATCACTTATTCCAATTCCATCCGATGATCGTGTGGATGGAGCTAGGATCGGACTAGATGATGAATCGAGAACGTCTTCCTCGGATGTCATGGTATGATCCTCTGGTTCTTCAGACCGCGATTAAGGTCAAGTTCTTTCAATGCTTACAATGAGTCTTTACGCGTCTGATTGAGCTATCATAACTTATTTAAACATGATTTTTATGACTGGAAGAAGCCTGAGTGACTATCGATTTGAAGGCTGACACGGTCTTGAGGATGCCTAATGGTCAACAGAACAGACTGAGACTGAGTGATCCATCACGTCACTCGGTGAATTGAACTCTTACCGGAACCTGACTCAACCGTGACCAATGCCAATCTTGAATCTGATGATATGTGATGATGTGCACGTCCGCCGATGACATGGTCACCCTCTGTCAGTCACCATGTCCACCAGCAAACCTCATCCACAAACTCAATCAAGGCCATTGGGTGGCTCACGAAATAGTCAAAACACTAGGATCATGCCGGAATGAGACAGCAAAGGACTTGATCGAGTGACCTAAACGTGTTTTGAAATGTTTATTGATAATGATGTCCTGATTCATCTCAGGATTCTCTCCTTAGCGTTTTTGTTTTCATGTCTTGATGTAGTTGAAACACATCAAGACCAGGTTTGGGGATCATGCGCCGGCAGAAGCATTTTCTTTTTTTTTTTTTTTTTTTTTTTTAAATGCTGAACACCAAGGCCTCACATCAGTGCACCCGCGACACTCCATCAGCGAACCGATTAGAGGTCAGGGTTGGGTGAGAACATCATTCTGGAACGTCCATCATTTTCTTCATAATGGGACTTTCCCTTCAAGTTATAGCATAAAAGGTACTGTCATTCTTCAGAGTTGCATGGTTTCCCAAGTCGAAGTTAGGGTAGCTTCCTTAAGTATGTTGGCTGCCTCTGTCAGCCCTGAGCATCAAAATGCCACGGACTAAGAAAAAGAATTACAACTCAAACTCAGTTTCAAGAGTAACAACAAAGTACTGTACTTAAAGGCATCTTCAGTCGTTGCACTAAGTCCTCTCATTACATCAAATTTGATGTGCTGCAACTCGGGTTCCCACACTTGGGGCATCACCAGCTAGTGATTCATCAAAATCACTAACTTTTGTATCAAATTTGATAAGAGCCTAGTGATTCACTAACTAGTGACCCTCTCGCAACCCATACCCATACACAACACCCACAACCCCCACACCCTTGACTGGACCTTGGATGCACCTCCAACCTACTTCACCCTTCCACTTCATGCCACTGCAAGTCTGCCTCTATCTCCACAAAGAGAGCTTTGCTGATGTGAAATAATCTAAAACATTGGTGATCTGTTTGCTCTTGGGGTCAGTTTATATGCCTTCTTTTGGGTTAGGGAGGTTCTTCTTTCTGGTTCCCAAGCATTGCATTCCACAGATGGTCCCACTCACCGCCAAGAAAATTGCATCGCATAGAGGCATGCTATGTCACATAGCACGCCAAAATGCGATGCAATAGGTCTATTTTCCAAGGTAGGGACCTTGAAAAATGGTCTATAGTATCACATGAAGACATGCTATGTTACATAGCAAGCTTCCATGCGATGAAAATATATTGGCAGTGTCTGAGATGTGTTTCTGGGTCAAGTATTAACTACTTGGACACTCTATCTCTATCAACTACCCTGGGTTAATCAATCCCTGCTTCACTAACTTGGTGTTTGCTTGAATCTCACTTAGCATGATTGCCATGGCCAATAAGAGTCAGTGAAGAGAAATACAATAATAATTCATTTCTTATTAAGCCTGATACATTCAGATAAGGCTTGACAAATAAGCTTGGGAACATATTCATGCACAAAAAGCTATTCCTGTTGATGAGTGGTCATATGCTTATGATCTGTGCCATGTTAAAGTGATCCACACCTACACTTAGGTTGTGCTGCCTCCTACACATTCCCATCACTCTGGAACCAGACTGGATAGCCTAGCAGTAAAGGCATCACATTGACATTGTGTCTCAGCTTACATGCTGAGGTCCCAGGTTTGAATCCTGGTCTAGTCAATTCTTTTCTGACCTCATGTCACAACAATTCCTTATAAGCTAGCCCTGAAGTTTATGGTTATTACACCCTTTTTTTTAGAGCTAGGCTGACAGCCTCCCCAGAAGGTAAAGGCAGGAGAAAGTTGGATTATGGCTCTGAACATTTTGACTTACTAAATGAGCATGTGTCAGCCCTGAGGACTGCTCAGCAGTCCCACAGACTGTCAAACACCAGTTACAGAGAGTACTGTAATAGTACACATGTAAATACAAGTGTAACACAAAGATTACATATAGTACTAATAAGAATACATATGTAATACCAAACCTGAGGAATGCTTAGCAACCCCACAGAGTGTCAAATGCATATTACAGAAAGTACTGTAACGGTAAAGAGGTGTAAATACCAATGTAACATAAGATTACATATAGTACTAATGAAAGTACATATGTAATCATAAGAGTAAAACAACATTAGACATATGTACACATATGTAATAATAAATAATTACAGTGCAGGCTCAGTATCAAGAGCCTGAAGTATGTACTTACAATGGAAATGGACACACAACACTGCAATAAGTACTCAACCACAAGTTGACCATGGTTGTCCCAGTAACCACAAGTTGGCCATCAGCCTAATAGTGAGGGACAGTGCTGGGAACAGGACATATAAACTCTCCCCTCAGGCCAGGAGTTGGTTCATTCCCCCAACCTTTTACCACACACCTAAACAGCACAATAAGCACACCATTGAGGATACTTTCAAATAAGATATCTGCTCAATAGTGCATGGTGCTATAAGTGTAGTATAAGGGGTTTACCCACAGGCTGGCAGACCTTGCTCCTAGACACCCTTGTCTGTGAGGACTCACAGGGGTTAGAGCTAAAGACCACCCAAGCAGGAAAAGAGCACCCTTGCTTGTAAAATAAGGATCAGAGTGGGGTGTTACTAGTTCCTAACTGTAACTCTGCATCCCTGAAAAGTAATAACCAATTCCCAGACTTAGTCTGCCCAAATCCTCACTATTGAGGTCAACTAGCTGCAGTCAGTACTTGGGGGAATTCCCAGTACTACTGGCAATAGTTGTTAGGCAAGGGCATCCCAGAACCCTTGCCCCAACAATATATCCAAAATAGGTAGCCTCCCAGAGCTACCCTTAACCTCAAGGCAGCCAGGTAAATGCTTTCCACTGTAAGAACCAGGTTCTGGACTCTTCCTTCCTTGAATTCTAGCCAGGAAGTAGCCTTACAGAAGCCACCTCCTGACATATATGGAGGAGGGTATGGCAAGAGGAAAAGAAAATCATCACATCCTAAATATAGACATTTATAGCCAACATTTCTTCTTTTGGGAAGCACTTATAGCAGAAGTTCTAGAGCTTTAATTCCTTTTTGTGTGGTCAAATAACCTCACTTCCACTTATAAATTCTTTATGGAGACCCAGTGCAATCTCAATGCTATATTTCTTTCTTTTCTTTCAAGTATAGCCCTCTTGAACACACAAATAGTCCTCATACCTTTATTCTAGTATCCTATGAACTCTGGTTTGGGTTTTCAGCTTGTTGGATTTGTTGGAACAGGGAAGTGTCCCTGGTCTTAGTCAGCAATTGTCAGAAGATTATCAGTTCTCTCAGATTCTTTTAATATTATTTGGCTCCATAGTTTTTGGAGTTCCTCATTTGTCTGATTGCTTAGGATAGTTTATAATAGTTAGATTAAAGATCAATTTATCAGTAGCTATTGTTTTCAAAATCCTCCTCTGGTATTGGAGAAACAAACTTCCTTATTTCAAGTCTTTATTAGTTTAGAGCAATCATCACCCTCCTCATACCAAATACTATTTTAACTCTTCCTACAAAAACTCCCTAACTTTTGAAATTCTCTTCTACTTTCACAGCTAGTAGATAAAATCATTCTAAATTACCCTTGCTATCATTTACAGTTGCTTATTAGTCAATTTCTTTGTTCCTCAAAAAAAAACTCAGCATGATGTTTTTTAGAGTAGGCTACTTAACTCTATTTTAGAATTATCACCCTCAGTAGCTTCTTACCATTAGCTGTGCGGTGCATGTATTTTTCTTTTCTCCCTTCTCAGTTTCTGTTAGTTCCCAACTAATGATCCCACAAAATATACTAAATGTGTAAATAAGCAAAATCAACTCACCCAAATCTTGATTCAATCAGCAAGGTGGTGGGACCTGTATATCAATGGCCATAATTTGGCTGTTTGAGACACCTAGGGCACAAGAAGCCTGTTTCCATGATGAAACAAGGATGGGGCAGAGGACTCTTGAGTAGTTGATGTGAAGCTATGATGTGAAAAGTGTGAGCTTTTTCTTTTTGGATGGTAGTGGCCAAAGGGTGTAAGAGGATGAGTGAGTGAGCAGAGCAGAAGAATGTTGAGGTTCCCATCAAAAAAAAAGTGACTCACTCACACCTTTTATGTTGATGCAGAATGTGGTGAGGCATGTGTGGAGAATGGAACTGGTGGTAGGTAAAGATATGTAGGGGTTGGGTGTGCAGTTTCAGGTGCATGATGAAGGCTATCAAGCTTGTATTGATGGATATGATGCCTGCATCTAATATGTTAGGACCAAATAGCTGGTCATGGAAGAAATTTTTAAACAAACATGAAACCTAATTAACCAGGGATTAAATGAGAAAATGCTTAGCTCACCTAGCAGCTCACCAGGATTGGCTTCCAACACTTTCAGTTGTTTGATGCTGCTGCAAAAGAGCATGGTAAAAGATTTGAAATGGTATATAAATGCAAAGGATAACAAAGATGCCAAATGGCAGCATTACATATCTTCTGTCCTTTCTTTGAACTTTTGAGCATTCCATGCTCCAAGGAGATAGAGTCCATGAAACACCATCTCCTCCTTGTCCACCTCCTAGTTATACTCTCTGATACTTGTACTTTACTCCCTGTTTACATACAGTAGAAAAGATAACTCATGCCCTGAAATGGGTGGGTAGGTCCAGATCACATGTGTAATTAGTTGTGGTGGACCTGGCTAACCAGAAAAGAGATTGGTGAGAACCAATGTGAAGAATTATAGTGGCTGTACACACAGCCACTATAGTACTTGTAAACATGTCCCCAGGTCTGTCCCCTGAAAAGTCAGATTGCCCAACCTACTGCCAAGTTGGAGCATGAGTTTGGCTCACTGCCAACATATTTTCATCACATGGAAGTTTGCTATGTAACATAGCATGTCTTCATGTGATGCTATGGACCATTTTTCAAGATCCCTACCTTGGAAAATAGACCTATTGCATCGCATCTTAGCCTGCTATGTGACATAGCATGCCTCTATGTGATGCAATTTTCTTTGTGGTGGCTCAGGTAGAAAGTACATACTTATATATCTGTCCTGGTGGGAGGTTCAGCAACATCAAGTCAGGCAAAAATTATATAAACTTGGTGTATTTTATTTATACCCTCAACCATCAACAAACATATGATTTTTATTTTATTTTACTTTTTCAAAAAAAAAAAAAAAAAAAAAAAAAAAAAAAAAAAAAAAAAAAAAAAAAAAAAAAAAAAAAAAAAAAAAAAAAAAAAAAAAAAAAAAA
>MU167211.1:94877-115034 GCA_015951145.1 Cronartium quercuum f. sp. fusiforme G11
TTTTGTATACTGATTGACCAGGTTTTACTCAAGAAATTGGGTATTATTCTTTTTTGTTGTGGTCTTTCTTCCCTTCCAAGCTCTGCCAACAGCTAAGAACTGTTGGAGTTCCACACCACACAGCCATAGTGGATAACCCATGCAACAAAACAATCAACTGTTGGGTAGCACTTTACAAGAGAACTAGGTGGGTCATTTGAGATCCAGCCAAGTACAATCAACAAGGGAGACCTACCTTCTTCTGTGACAAAGATTGAGAAATCATCTGTACACTGGTGGCTGAAAATCCAATGCTCTTCCCAGATGAGATATGGAAAGCAATCTACAACAAGACTGGTCTCTTGCCCAGTCTTGAAACTGTCCACCTGGAACTCACCACTCACCTGGAAATCACCTGTAAGAAGGCTTGAACTTCCAACATCTGCAAGGATTTTTATCAAAGAGCCATATAGTAAGCTTTGGTTTGATACATCCCAGCAAAGATGCTTGTATTCACTGGTAAGTGAGCTTTCTATTACTCCATTCTTTCTTCACTTTCCTGCCCATGCTTGGATCAGACATACTGACATTGATGATGATCAGATGAGAGTGCTATTTGTGAGCATGATCTCATTCAAGTCTATGGTCAATCACCCTTGAATGAGCCAGTGACTTGCTGGGTTTGCTGCAGCAATCAATGAATTGTACGGTCATGTTTTGAGAGGTTATGAGTTAGAGTTTTTTTTTTTTCAAAAGAAATCAAGAGGAACTAGTTACCATTTGAGTTGTCAAATGGGCTAAGTAGTACATAAGTGTTTGTTCACATCATGTCTTTCTTTTTAAATAAGTTAATAATATGTATTGTTATAGAACAGGTTGTACTTGAATTCACACTGGAATTCAGTTGGATCAACAACTTCATTGCCAGATGGGGATCCAGATGTATCTGGAACTTCTGTAGCCATGGTTTCTTGGCCTCAAAGGGATAGGAGAGAGCTGGATTTGGTTGAGTCAAAGGGGTTGAAACATTTGGAGGGGAGGGTGATGGGTGACAGTGAGGAAGAACCCAAAGCAGAACTTCAAGTACCCAATATTGGGTATTGGCTCACTAGGTTTTGGCTCAAAAGTGAGTTTAAACCTCACACACTTTTTTTTTTTCCAGACATTGTTTTATGCAAATCCAGTACTTTCACTTGTAATCAATTCTACTCTTCTAAAGAGTTTATGAGTCTTTTTGACTTAAAATCCATACATTTCTTTGAACTTTTTTGATTTGTACCTAAAGCACCCTAAGTTAGTTTGTTACAAAAGGCAACTCTTGAAATTAAACAACACACATATTCCCTATGATGAGTACATCACAATATATTGTTGTGAACTTCAAATTGTTTTAACCAATGTCCTAAAATTTAGTTCAAAAACATCATTAAACTGGGACTTTATGGGATCAAAACATTCTACTAAAGTTAAATCAGATACATGAGATGAACATCCAATCTCTAATGAGTAAGTTAAAATAATTAAATAAAAACCTTTTCAAGACCCTATACTCTTGAACTTGAAATTTATCTTTCACATATTCTGTAACTTTCATGGGATACAAACCTAAACCTCGGTGGAACCCGGGTTTTTTTCTGCCAGAATCCCAAAAAAAAATTTGGCTGTAGTTGGGATTCTGGGATTCTGGAAAAACTCCCAGAGGTTTGAATACCTCACCACAGGGTTATGGATTGTCAGGAGCTGGGGATTAAGCAGATTTTGCCAGAATTCCAGAAACCCAAGTCGGACTTGGGATTTTGGGATTCTGGCAGAAAAACACCCGGTTTCAGGTTTGTATCCCATATTTGTATCACATCATATCAAGGAGGAAAACTTACAAAAAAAAAAAAAAAATCATGTTCCATAAGTTTCAACAAAACATTATCCCACTTGTAACCTTTCCTGATTTACATAGAACAGTAACTTAATACTACCCTGATTTCTTTATTGTACTCTATTCTATTTTTTATTTTTTCATTGCTTTAAATGCATATGGGAGCCTATAAGTCTATCACGCACTAAATCTTACCGAGCACCTGTAAAAACCCATGGGAACACTACCCTTACAATGACCTGAAGTTCACCCTACCTATGTGAGCATCACTTATTAACAAGATCACATAATCTTGTGGCTTTCAACGATATCAGGAACTCACAAATTACAATGTTTTATCTAAAAAGTCATAGTTTGTACACTTCCAAGCCACACTCACCTAAACAGCACTTGTAAGTGATTGCGGACTTTTACATGTTTTATTTTACTTATTTATTTATTTTTTTGGGGGGGAGGGGGGGTTCACAGGTGTTTGTGTGAAAAAGAATATACTTGAAGGAGTTAGTTTCATGTTTGAAGTAATAAAGTTGTACGGTGGAATGTGATAAAATTTTAAGACGTCTTGTCACCTTTTTTGGTTCCAAATGCTTCAAGAGTGATTATTGATAAATATCGAATGACCCTTTATCCAAGAACTCTTCTACCAAAAAAAAAACCCCTTTTGTAACTGTACACCACTCAAATTTGTTTTTGTAGTTCCTAAAATTCAAATACTTAGCAAACTTCAAAAAATGGAAAATGTTCATTTATTTATAAAAAAAAAAAAAATAACATGGACCTAAAATTTACAAAACGAGATATAACCATTATTGCAAAACATTTACAAGTACCTAAAAAAACAATAGATAGGCCTCTGAAACAAGTTCCTAAAGAACATATAAAATTTTACAAAAAATCAAACTAAACCCAGGTATATAAACTTTACATACATAACACGTAAACATTCTAAATCCATCCCTAACCATCAAGGTAAAACAATATTCTAGTTCAACTAGGTAACATGAAAATGAATGAAACGATGAGAGAATCATTTTCGACGACTGTGCTTATTGGGTTGTTGGACACTTTCATAAAGCAAATGATCATCATCCGATAGCTCTCTTTTTAAGTTTGATGATGTTCCAATGCTTTCCGTTTGTTTATCTTTATTACTACTGTTAGACAAGATTCGAGTCGAACGTCGTGGTTGATAGGCAGTTGAGGGTCCTAGTTGATCAGATACCCCAGAAAGTTGTCGCTTGATACTTCGTCCATTATCAGTATTCGATCGGTTTATGTTAGATTTCATAACTCTATTAGAAAGACTTTCGATCGAAGCAGATGGTGGTAAACATTCCGAATCCGACAGCTCATCAAGAGCTTGGTGATCATCATCAGCTTTGGATGATTCAGTCTGTTGAGAAGAGGTGAGTTCGGGTAATCGATCAAATAAAGAGACTTCGTAGATAGATTGTCGTTCTAAGCTAGAATCCATAGAACGTGTTCCTGATGGAATTAAAGAAATCGAATCTGAATTCTCAAACTCAAATGAGTTCGAAGGAATATCTTCAATCAAGACTTGGGCATGTCTTTGATGCATCTCTAAGTTATTTGTTTCAACTTTATTTGGAACGGTTTCAATAGAAGTTGATCCCAAATTCGAAACTCGACAATCTCTGTCAATACTTGTATCCTGATAATTATCTCTAGATGTTAGACTTGGTTTGGATCCCACTAAGAAATTTTGATCTAATGAAAATCTAGATTTTCTCCTTTTGAGTGTTAATCTTTCATGGCTATCAGTATTTGAAAGTTTACGTTTGTTTCTTGTGTTATGTTGATCTTCATTATCATCTACAAAGGTAACTGATCTTCTACGATTTTCCAATACTTTTTCTTTTTTTAAACAAGAAGGACCTGGCAGAGTAAAAGAATGAGAAGGGAAAAATCTTTTAGGTTCTATAGGTAATTGATCTTCATCATCATCATCATCTAAAATTTCGATTTTATAGTCATCATCATCGTTGATAACTTGATCAATTTTTTCAATTGGATGTTCGACTATATATTCTTCTTCTTCTTCTTCATTTGTTTCAACATGAGTATTTAAACCATTTAGAAATTCCTGAATATTTCCAGGTAATTTACCTTTCTTCATTTCATTTAATAAATCTTCCTTCGCTTCTTTATATAATTCATTAAAATAATCAATTGAAATTCCATTTTTTATATCCTCAAAATGTTCATAAATATTCTTTGGTAATTCATTTATAGGTTTATAAACGTCTTCTAATATTTCAGGTATGGTTGATTGTAATGGTGAATATATTGGTCTTTTTAAACAATGTGGATACCTAAAATAAATAAATAAAAGTCGGTTTCTATTTTTTTCTGGAGGGGGGGTGAGTGAGATGAAGAGACTGAGTTTTACCTTTCACATGGATTTGGGTAGCAATATTTCGTATCTGCATAAGGTTTTTGATTTGGAGATGACATTATCCAACAAAAATTGACATTGATTTGTATTGTGATATCATTCAAACCTCTTTTAGGCCCCACAAAGATTAATAATCGATCATTATCTGCTAACTAAATTCAAAAAAAAAAAAAAAAATAAAATCAATATTTATAAATTCAAAAAAAAAAAAAAAAAAAACGAAAAGAAAAACAAACTTCTATAATATCATTTCGATAAACAGGTATTCTAGGTGTAGGTTTATAAGTTTTAATTGAAGTTTCACCAGGTAATTGAGGCCAAACTAATATACCAATTTTTTCATCACAACAAGTTTTTTTAAATAAAATTCGATTAGTAGGTCCAAATATACCTTTCTCAATCCAAATTTCACCTAAATCTGATTTAGGTAGAATTGGTAATATTTGATTTTTAAATAATTTAGATTGAAATCTATCAAATTGGATTGATCTAATTTGTTGACTTGGTCTTAATTTATCACCAAATTTGACGGTATAATAACCTTGATGATTAAATGGTTTATTACCATTGAAACAAATTGAGATGGTTTCACCTATTTCCTTCATTTGATTTGGTAATGAAGTAACTAATCTTAAACCCCAAGGAAAATTGATTTGATATCCTTCAATTTGATCTCTCATACCAATGAATAAATTTAACCAACGAATTTCGGATTCAGGGTACCATAATAAATGATTCTTAGAATACCTTTCAACTTTATTTTTATTTTTATTTTTATAAATTTTATGTATATCTCTTATAGCTGAATATCTTAGTTGATAAGTAAATTTATAATGATTTTGTATAATTAAACAATTTGGATTAAATTGATCTAATCCAATAAAATTATGTGGGATTAAGTCTTTCCTAAATAAATATTTCCTGAATGATCTTTCGTAATTCAAATAAATTTGATTTGTAATTCTTTTACTTGATTCAGGTAATGAAGGTAAATGCCATCCTAAGAAGTAAGTGATATATGACCAAGTTGAATTGGTTGATAACTTTTCGAATTCTGGTATGTCTGTGATTGTGATTGAGATTGGATGTTGTGCCATTGAAAGTAAATATATCAATTTAAAATTTAATTCGATTCAGCGTTGATTGTATCGATAGTCAAATCAGAATTCGGTGGTGAGTGTGATTCGTTTCGGGATATTAAAAATAATTATTTGGAAGAATATAAATATATTGTGATCAACTCAGCAACTCAAAGTGTACTAACACTGGACTGTGCACTACTGACATGTCACAGTAAAGCACTTTAGTATCACAAGACTGTATACTGCTGACACCTCAGTGTAAAACACTTTACTATAGTACACTCAGTCAGTCTTTCACCTGTCGACATGTCAACAAATTCAAACAACTCACAAGATTCACCACCACACATCCTAAGGACTAATCAATAATCTCAGATAAACCAATCTGTCGATCACAAATAGCTATCCAACTTGTAACTGAAACAACACAGGTTCAATCACTTTCTTTTGTATACTGACCAAAGTTCAAGTTACGCCAACTATCAAACTGTGTTTTGTTTTTTAGGTAGACAGACCTGAGAACAAAAAAAAAACACTAGATTCAACTCATTACAAGATCACAACAAACCAGGACACTTCTTGTGTATTTCCTGTTCCTCCCTCAGTTACTATAAGAGAAACCAACTAAACACCAAAAAGAACTCAGACTTGGTTGACTCTGATTGATGTTAAGCTTTTCTTTCTATAGATCTTTTTCACAACCCACCTTCTCAATCCGCATTCTAATAAAGTCACTTGATAGTGAAAACTGTGATCCAAATGAATTGATCATTAAGTTACCATTTATCAGGGAGTTTATTTAAATTGGTACTTCTCTCTGATTTAGTGAGCTACTGTGACCAAAGGGCCCAGACACTGGTATCAGACAGAACTTAAAACACATCTTGGTGTGATAAAGCACATTCAAGTATACCAAACGTGTTCTCATAAATTATCAAGCTTTTACTTTGGCAACTGAAATTGAGTAAATAAAACTCAAGTGCCTTCCTAACTTGATGAACCTAATGTGTGTTATACATTAATAAAGTTGATATATATATAAAACAATCAAGGCCTTGAAGAAAACCCTTTCAAAACCCTTTCTTTCCCCAACTTATGATATCAAGGCAAAAGTTTTGTAAAGGTGATCAAATATAAACTCCTTGGGGATAGGAAAAAATTACCTAGCAGAAACACCCTCTCATCAACTTACCTCTCTGGTTAGGCTTTAGGGACTACATCATGCTACACATTGTCAACATATTTGAATCAGAGGAGAAATTCCAAATAGTCTTTGGATATAGATAATCAAGGAAAATCTTGGACTTGATGGGTCCCTTAAATCGATCCCTCAGTTATAAATCTCCGCAAAGATTTCATCCAATAACATTCCCCAAAATTTTCTTACAAATTAAAATATACTGATAGTATCACTATTATTCAATCTATCAAAAATTCAACAGTTTATCTTCTTACAACCTTGTAAACATTTTTTTTTTCTTGGAAATTCTTAGCCCCATTCCACTCCAGAAAAAAAGTGTCGGGTCACTCCCAACTTTTTTTTCTTTTTCTTTCTTTCTTCTTCTTCCTGTGGCCTATGGGAGCTTTTACCAACTTTAATCTAAAGTGTAATATTGGACACAATCACTAATGGTGAACCTTTTCACTGGCTGGAACAACGGTACCTATGTACTGTACACCTATATTCAAGAATGTCTACTCTAAGTTCAATGACTCAAGCTCAACTGAATCCTCTTTGTGTCAAAATTTTATGAAAGGGACTATGACTGATTTCCAATGTTTCCTACTTAAATTCAGTCTACATCAAAAAATTCAATTTGGCATGACCAACACGGTTCTCTCTGTCGTGATATTAAGTAGCCTTCAGATAATAAGATAGTAGTCTGATGTTTTCATTTATGTTTACGTCAAGACCTCAAGACTGAACGCAAGATTTACAACCGCAACGGAAGAACAAGAAGAGACAGAAGAGACAGACAAGAGCAGTCTATGGGAATAAGTATTATTACTTGAGTAGACAGGAATGAGTATCTCTGTGCTTGAGCTGGAATAAGTCACTTTGCTTGAAGGGAATGAGCGCTTAAGCTCGAGTTGGAATAAGCCACCGTGCTTGCTCGTGTTTTTCTGGGAATAAGACCTTTATGGCTTGAGTTCGACGAGGGCGTGTCTGGAATAAGACGAATGTGTCTTGAACTGTTTTGTGAACCTGTGCATAAAAGATAGTCTCCCTCACTCTAAGATTCTTTCCTCATCGGAAAGAATCTGTGAGTACACTCTTATCATCATACGCTCTCTTTTTCTACATACACTAATATTCCTGTTCGAAGTATATTTGCTATTTTTTCATTTTTTACTTTTTACATCTCCGATCCCTGCTGTGAGGTCCTAGCTTCAGTTGGCTAGAATTTCACTTAAAAGTGCAATGATGGATGGTTGGTTGAGTCAAAGACTCAGTGCAATTAAGGGTTTCTTCCCCAAATCCTCTAGTGATTCAAAGCCTAGGAGGCAGATGGGCACTGTGAATCCACTGGGTGAGCAGGAGAACCAGTCTGTCTGAAACACAGTGAGGGGCTGAATCCCAATTTAGGGCTTCACTCAGCAGACACTAAGACACTTTAGTCTTCTTCCTCAACTAGCTCCCTCTCAAGAACCCTAAAGACAAGAGGGAGGAGCTTCCTAGTATGAGGGGTAGTGTGAACCTTGACAATCAAGAAAGAGTCAAAAGAAGAGACTAAGCAACCAAGCTTATTTCTTATTAATAGAATAATCACCACACCCAGATTAGGGTGAATGATTCTATGACTATCTGAGAATAAGAAAGCTCAGGGATCACTTTAATAGTGTCTCAAGTTATTGAGGTGTAAATTCTCAACTAATTGATTGATTGTTGGAAATCTCCTCTTGGAGGGAAGACTCTGGGACCTCCTTTTATACCCTCAGTCTTCAATATTTCTTCACTATAGGCATTTTCCATGTCAAAGGGCTAACCTAGCCCTTGCTGATTTATCTTGTGGTAAATAATCTTTCTTATTTACTACATGTCACTTAATTTACATTTACACTTCTTCATCTAGTGGATGAAAATTGTGTAATGCCATCAAGTGGCTTTATATAGGTATCTACAGCTCTTGACACTGAGCTTGAGGTGTGGTTTGATTATTACATTATTTCTTACATATGTAATACATATGTTACACTAGGTATTACACCTATTCCTCCTAGTTACTATGTGTGTACATGTCTTCTTGCAGCCTGTGGGACTGGCATGCAGTCCTCAGGGCTGACACCTGCCTTGTCTCGCAGGTACCTTTCTCTCTTAGCTTTCTGTAGCTTCTTCTCTGGCATGTTGCCATTTGGGTCTCTGTTTTGTGCTGACACCTGATACCCCAGGCTGTCCTTTTTCTCCTTAGACTCACTTCCTCACACTTTCAGCTCTGAAAAAACATCTGAGTGGTCTTTTTTGTTATATGGTATTTGCCTTGGGTTGGGTGGTACAATCCAAGGGTTTCTTCAGGGCTAAAAAAAAAAGAAAAGAAGAAAAAACCTTTTGGATAAATCTCTTGGAGCCTGTGTTCAAGTGAATCTCCATCCAAACAGCACCTTGAATTTTTAAATCCATGTACTCTCTGATGGCCGTATGGCTAGCATACAATTCCAGCATTAAATGATTTCAAGTATTGAAATAAATTTTTTGCTTTTACAATATGCAGAATAACAAAAAAGAAGGAACATTTTTAAAAATGAAACATGGGAAATCTTTCTGAAAAAAAGAATAAGAATGAAATCAAGGAGATTTTTTCACATCTCAAGTTAAGAAACTGTTGGAATTGAATTCAAGAATCTTTGGTTTATATAAGTGAACAAATCACAAGATATTCCCAAGTTAAATCACTTAAAACTCCCAAAGAAATTCAGGAGCAGTCTGGTGGTAAGTCCTTAAAGTACCTTAAATACTGAACAAGGGCATAAAGCTGACAGACAAGGTGCAATGGTCCTAATAGGAATAAAATCCTTCACTCAAGATCAGGACATGACTTTTGAATAGGGTATAATGATACACCCAAACACTGGCAGTAAAGACATCAGAGGCTTATTTTCCCCAACAAAAAACTACAAGCCTGAACAAAGAGGCTAAGTTGAAGGATGTATGACCCAACCATAAAAAAAACCTTACTAAAGCCGTCTCTTTCAACAGTTTTACTTCAGAAATCATTAAAAGAGTAACGATAGCATTGTTTACTAGAACAATTGAATAAGCTTTCACTTATTATCCTTATTCTTATCCAAATTTTCTTCCTCCTGTAACCTTCTACGTAATAGTTTGGCACCTACCTAGAGCAACCCAAAACCAATACAGAGCCGATAAGCAAAATGTATAAGGTTCCAGGTTTAATGAAAGTGAAGGGCAAGAAATTTTGAACACACATTTCTGATATTCTGTTCCGCGCGAGCAATTCCTAACCTTTTTGCATGATGATACTCTGCCAAGGCATCATCCAAATGATTGTCTAAATTAGGAAGAGATCAAATCACAAGTCTTATAAGATTCTGAGTTAGAGAGTAGTAGTGACCAATTTGAATACTCTACTTAACTGGCTTCGTTAACTGCTGCTAGATTAAAACGAATTTCACCATCTTCTGGATCCAATTCAACGGCTGATTTTAAATGTTCAAGAGCTTTATGAGGCTGAGGTGGCTCGGACAAGATATATGCGGATGCGAGATTGGTGTGAACGTCAGAAGAAGCGGCAAGATTTAGTGATGATTCCCAAGCTTTGATCGCCTCCGGTAAACGTTTTAATTGGTATAAAGTGATCCCGAGGTTGTAATAACCGGTAGAGCTAGATTTCATTGAGACACTCCTGAAATTTTTATCAATCAACTGCTTTCAGGGTTAGAGTCTTCAAAATCATCACCGTACAAAAAAAAAGGTATAAGAAGCCTTTACTTTTGGTACAGCGCTTTTGCACCTTCTACATCTCCTTTTTCAAGAAGCCCAGAGGCCTGATCTATGAGTCTTTGACTTTCAGCTTCGAGTGGGTCATGAGATGTGGGCGGCGAAGCCGTTGGGCTTGCTTGTCCTGAAAAGTCATTCAAAGATGAAATTAGAATCCTTAGTGTTCATTTCATAGTACTATCAGTGACCTGCCAGACGCACTCGTGATCGATGAGGTGAGGTGTCTTGTGTTGGATCTAGAACTCCAACCTCGAAGGGACTTGGTCGTCGGGTTGTAGATTGACCGGGGCGCCAACCAGGATGAGAATGTTCGACGATATAAAGCGCCAGTGGTGGCTCGTACGATGGGTCGAATTGCAGCAGCACGAGCCAACATTCCGTCCCAAGTTCTTTGAAGAGTGTGTTGTTCGATCAAGATTAGGAAATCTGGACGAGAGGATGTTAAAACCTAGATCGGACCCAGGCCGGGGACCCCGGACGATACCGGTTCACGCGTCTGTAATTTTTCGAGTCGGGTCCTTTGCGCTCAGATTTCCCTTTTTGTTCCAAAGGCTGTAAAGAATTCAAGGGTGTGTGTGGTCTCATCATGATGAAGTGGCTTGAACTTCCATACATCATTTCCACATGTGAAGGCAAAGCTGGGCAGGTGGACGAGACAGCCTAAAGTTTGATCACACACCTGTCATGCACTCACGATGAGTTTCATTGCCTTAAAACAAGTGCTATCCTAGTTCGCCGACCCACTCGTGATGGTGGTTCATCTACTTTTCTAAAATTTTATTAAGTTGATGGCCTCGTTTCCCATTGGAAAAGACTTCTAAATCACATTAGCCAATTGAACAAATCCATTTGATCCCTGAATATATACAAGTTTTTAGCATCCGATGGATCTGTGATGAATCAGGACAAACTATTCTTAAAATTTAAACAATTTAACACCCTTTCAACTCTGGAACAAGCTATTATTCTTATATTAGGAAGCCCTTTCACTAGTTATAACGTGCTTTTTACTGCTCCTGGGCCAATTTTCAATTCATTAAAAAGGTCTTCTAAGTCCGATCACATCCGATCCCTGCTCATCCTAATCCTAAAATGCGGTAGAATGCGATACCAAAATTCTAACTTGAACAAGACGCGTTTGTTACATAGTCATGGGATGGACATGTGGTTTTTCAATAAATTTTCTCTGTGGCATTTTGGTTCATTTGAAGCGAGACTTGAACTCAATAAAGTCCCTTCGTCGGCGTCGGGCCGGTTGACTGACTTCGACCGGCTCGACTTCGGCGAAGGGACTTTATTAAGTTTAAATGAATCTATCTAAATCCTTAAAAGGAGACGTGGTTGAATTTTTTTAGACTTATCAGTTCTATCTTTTCCCCTTTCTTTCACAAGAATCACTACCTTTTTTAAAGTCTAATCCATCCATCGAAATGAGATTATCTATTCCAAAAAAAGTTTTAACTTGCTTGTAAGTTTATAATTATTTAATTCAAACAAAGGGAATGTAATCTTACGGCGCAATATGTTATTGGACGTAGATTGTTTGCTGATATAAACTCCATTTCACTATCTTGTTCCTTTCAAATTATGTTAAAAAAAAAGTATTGCAAAGTGTAACCGGTGTGGACAACTCACCTGGTCTGGTTGTGGTTTACACATTGAGGAGATTATGAAAAAAGTAAGTTTCAACTCTATACCTCATAAAACTTTCAATCGAAAGTTAAATCTTATCTTCTTTCTCATCCTTGAACGCTAATCGTATTGTCTTGTACACCATCTCCTCTTTTTTTTTTGTCCCTCTGAATTGATTGGTCAATCCCCAGATCCCACCTTCTCAGCGTTGTAGATGTGGCTAAGAATCTCAATCGATAGATGTTGTGTGAAGTAGATGTCCAGACAGCATAAATTACTACATCTCAATTGTGCTGTTCCTTTTACACCATAACTTTGCATTTCCTTCACGCGCTGCGCCTCTCCAGCATTTTCAATTATCTCTCACGCAAAAAAAAAAAAAAATTGTGCCTCTCTCACTTGTGTTTTCAAAAGGCTTGATCCATAGCAGGATTCTTCATTACTTTGTATTTACAATCATTCATATGCAGTTGCTTTGGGGATGACTTCTGATTTGTTTTCTTCTCTCATAACAAGTTTCAATGTGAATATTTTCCACGTCATTTGACTCAAAAAATTCCTATACCTTTCTTTCATACAACCGTTTTCACCAAGACTGAGTTGGATTAACGAGCTCAAATACAATTAAACAATACATCAGCAAGATTACCTGTACCAAGTCTTCTGCCAGCATTTCCAGAAATTTAGGGATTTCAGAAGCTCTACAACACGAACAAAAAAAAAATGACTGAGATTTTGATTCTCCTTTCAAAAACTATGTTTTATTTTTAATGCACCCCGAGCGGACTAGATTTGGACCATCTTTGTCATCAAATCCATATATTATAACTCCACGTGGAATTTCACCTAACAGGGTTCTTCCTTTACACAACTTCCTTGGGAACTTTTGTTCGACGATTGCACAGTTCTTAAGAATTTCTAAAGTTTCATTGGATGAAGTAGTGTTTGATTCTGGAACGAAGTATAAGTGAAGTGATGGGGTAGCAACTGAAAATCAATCCAAGATTTCATGAGTACAATACGTGTCCAAGTAGAATGCATAAGTACACCTTACACTTAGTATGATAACTGATGAATTTTGAGTTATCCTCTCTCTGAGTTCAAATTAGATTTCCATTCTGATATGTGTGCCTTTTGGTCTCCTTCAGTGTTTTAAATCCAATGTGGGGTAAAGTAAATGTACTATTATATTCATCTGTCATGGGCCCTCGATTGATAACTAAGAAGAAGATCACTTCAAGGATTTGTCAAAAAAATCTTGTTGTTTGCGGGAAATCAAGACGTTGAACCTACTCTTTTGATCCCTCAATGAACCAAGGGCACTGTAGTTAGGAAGACTGTGACTTTCGCAAAGATCGTCCATAGTCAATAACTCCCGTAGATTTTGAATCAAATCATTGGGGCATATGTTCAAGGAAAGAAAATAGCGCACAAGTGTTATGAAGCCAAAATAGACTGGGAGTAGTTTAGAATTGATTGCGGGCAGTTCAAATACAAGTTGAATGGTTTGCGAATCACCGGGGCCAATAAAAAACTCTCAATGGACAACTGCGGCCATCGGCCGAGAATATTGATCACTTGCAGAATATGTGTAAACGGTGGCTGATGGAAGATGTGAAAATGTGTACTTGATTGATTTGTTTCCACTGTTTGATATGCCAAAAGTTTGGGTGGCATTGAAGTTACTAGTATCATTCAAAGAAAGGGCAAAAGTCAATAGAGACATAATGCATTTACTAGTCCACCACCTTGTTGGGCCATGGCTTTTGACCGGAGAAAAGTAATATATAAGACCTGTTGAACTCTGAATGGATAGATTGGCAGAACTTTTACATACTGTGATGTGTCGTAGGGTCTACTGAATATATAATTGGTTGCAGTTGAAACCAGTCAGGATTGCATAGCCGGACCGCGTACCTCTTTTCCCTATACACTCATGACCAGCCCAGCGATTCCAGCGAGCTGTTCACATAGACATATTCGATCAGGCATGCACAGCTACACAAGAATTCTAGAATATGGTACTGTCCTGGGGCACAGCCATCGAAATACCACTCATATAGCCCTATTTTTAGGAAGAAGAAAAAAAAAAAAGCTAAACTCCGAAAAAATTTACACATGGTCCTTTCGGTGCTCACGTAAGACCCAAGGCGAACCAGAATGGTGGCTATGCAAAACCTTTTTCTCCAGGAAAAGGGTAAAAACATAATACTAGGCACGCAAATGGTGAACTTACACAATATGTTACCTCCAACTCCACACAACATAGGTTGCGGGCTGGTAAAGTCTAAACTAGGTCCACTGAGACACACATCGTTTAGCACCAGCATATCACACTTAGCATACACGGTAAGGTTTTAAAAAGGAAGACATACTACTCTGACCAACTGTTCACCTCTCCACCTGGAAATGAAACTGAAAAACTCAAGTTTGAGACAAGTTAGGAAAGATCAAGAACTGATAAATTCTCGGATACTAACCAAAGGACGGTTTCATCGGTGGACACCTTATGGTAAATCCATTAGGGTCTTTTCGAGACTGGCCATAGAGAAAATTGCCATCTTTCTCACTAATTCAACCCACTCGGACTCCCTGATGTTCTTCCCCCATTTCAATCATTTGTGCTGAATTCTGAGCGAAGGAAGTTCTGGTCAGTGAGATTGAAAATCTTCAACACATCTTCAAGATCAGAGCCACTGCCCATGTAAACTAATATCTTGTTGGCTCCTTTTGCCTGGGCATTTTTCGCCTTCGTGCGAATCCAACAAGTTCTAAAGAGTGGGTTAAAATTATAGAGTAGATGATTAAGTACGTGCCTATTTCCCATGAAGCTCACTACTTGTGAGGACCAACGAATGAATTGATGGACCCTCTTCTGATCAAGACCACATAATCTTTCAGGTTTGGGATGGTTGAGGAGAGTGGATTACAAGCATGGTCCATGACTTGAGTAGAATTTGAAGTAATGTATATAGGGTAACTGGCATTGAAGTCATTCCAACTGCATTCATAATAGTAAATCAGTTCCTGGCCAGTGGAAGTCACCAAGTGAGAAACCGCAGCCCCCATAGAGTCAACAGAACCAACGGAAATGACAGATCTAGCTGATGCCAGGGATTCAGGGTAGAAGAGTCCTTCCTGTGGGATATTGGAAAAGATGCAATATTTAGTCAAAAACTCGAAAACGCTTATTCAGAGGATCAACCAACATCTCCCCAATTTCCAGCTGAGTATACTATTGTAGCGCCTTTCAACTTGACTAGCTTATTCACCATATCAAGCAGTGGACTTCCTTCAGACCATCCTCCAGGGTAACCAGTAGAGATTGAGATCACATCCGCTTGATGTGGAGAACGACAATGACCACTCAATCACATAGATCTGATGAATGGCGAGATCCCAGGCTGAATGCTTACATCCATCCCTGTGAGCTCGCAATATTTCTGCCATCATTATATCCTCACTTCTGACACCACCGCAACCATACACTAACATCATGTGCACAAATGATCAAGGATATGGGTGTGAGATGACCTGAAGAGATAAAAAACATACTGCGATAGATACCCAAAGTCGCATTGGGTGCCTAGGAGGGCGCCACAGCATCAAATCTTACGCCAACCTTCGACGCTGATCCTCCTGCAATGATCCCAGTGATATGGGTAGCATGATCCTTTTTTTTTAGAATTATTTTTTTATTTTGTTTTATTTTCCTATGAAAACTGGCTCTTTCCACTTCAAAGTATTTGAGCAAAAAGGAACTGACTGAACAAGAGTTACATGGGATTGGACCGGGCTTAGGTTCATTATGCCCATCATATTTATCTCCAACATAATCCAAACCATATCCAAGCTTGAAACCAGGTCCAAAGCCATCACCAAAGGCTGGATGAGTGCAATCTACAGCCCTGTCAATCACAGCAATTTTTATACCTTTCCCAAATATTCCCATCTTGTGCAACTGAGTGATATTTGTTTGAATGTGTGGTGAATAGTCTGAAAGGGGTGATGATGAGGGTGCACTTGACACCTTGTGCTTGAAGGGAACAGCCTGCCTGAGCTTGATCACTGGGCTAAGGCCCTTTTCCCATGAACAGGTAGCAAAAAAAAAAAAAAAAGTCAGTCTTGGTAGCAATGTCTCTATTGTACAAGGGGCCTACAATAAGCGGACCTGAACATGAGCAGAGTTCTTCAATTTGGAGAAATCTGCGAGGTTGATGAGCTCTAAGGACAATCCATAAAACACTTTGGTATCACTTTTCAAAATATCTTGCAATACTTTGTAGGCAATACCCTCTTCCTTCAGATAAGCTTCAAATGCCTGAAGTGAAGGCTTGTAGTTCAAAGTTCCAAGAACATGTCAGTTCATATGTATGTCCACCTACTCAAAAGCACAGGAATGTAAATAGTTTGTTTGAATCACTTACTGAGACTGGAGGATCCAAAGTGAAAATAAAATGTTTCACAGAATCCTCGGCTCCTTTTACCAAGTCAACCAACCCATAGAGTGGCAAAAGTTGAAAGCAGAGAACTAGCCAGAATTTGTAGAGTGATCTCATGTTTCCTGGTGTTGCAAATGAGGACCTGTAGAGACTTTGTAGCTGGGTCAAAACTTCATAGTGTATACATCAGATTTTTGTGCATAATAAAAGACTGTGGCTCTTGATGGATCTTCCTTTGTGCAGGACATAAAAATGTAACAGTAGATGAAAAATAGAGAAGATGGTTGAATAGAAATTGGGCTTTGGGAGTGTCTTGAAAGATTTTGTAGCTGGGCCAAGAGATGGTGGTATATGTATCAGAATTCTGTGTGTAATAAAAGACTGTGGCTCTTGCTAGATCTTCCTTTGTGAAGACAGAAAAATGTAACAGTAGATAAATAAATAGAGAAGATGGTTCAATAGAAACTGGACTTTACAAGCATCTTGAGCAGCATGCTACATATCTCAACCTCACTTGGAATGCTTGTGGTAAGCTGACAGATCAAACATGAGTCGATCCTAAATGATGAAGGAAGAGTTTTTATGGAAGTGAAAAAATAAGGCACAAGAGAGAAGGGCAGGGCACTGACTCAGAAGTCAGTGCAATGGAGGATGCCTTGAAGAACATCAGTGGATTTCCCCAACCACCAAAGCTGGATGCCTTTTTATTGAACTGATAGTGGAGAGCAGTCTGTGAGTCTAGACTGTCTACTCTATGGAATCAAAGAGGCAAGAAGAAAGGATGAGAGAAAAAAGAGAGACATCTGTGTCTTTTGACACTCTAAGATATATGAAGTCCAATACAAGTGATTAGTGTGTAAGCATAGAATGTGAAATGAAATATGCTAATACATATAAACAAGAAACATAAGAAATATGAAATCAAAAGTATGCATGCCACAAGGTTTCTTAAATATGAACCACAAATATTAGGAAAGATGGCTTACTCTATAAATTGTATTCTATAGTATGTGTGAGTGTGTGAGAACAGGGGTATGTACCTGATGATAGTAGGTAATTTGAGTGAGGCTCTGTCCTCTTCTTGACACCTGCTTGTGCTGAAGGATTACTAACCTAAAATTAGGTAGTGTGGGGGAAATTAAGCAGGGTGGATGATGTGAGCCTTTCAGATTGCTCATGATCTGCATGTTAAGGAAATGACTGTTGATGGTTTAAGTAGGAGAAGAACTTAGAGAAGGGAACATCCTTTTGGTCAACATTGGTGATAACAGAAACTAAGATAAAGAAAAAGAGTGATGTTATAAAAAAAGGAAGAGATCAGAAAGGGGTTACTCACAGTCTCTTTTCACAGATGGGGAAAAGAGACTATGTGTGAGTTTGGTTGGAGGAAGATATGGACAGTTTCTCCCTGTGTATAGGGAAATGCACATATGCTACTGTGTGTGCCAATGGAATTGATACACCAACAGTATGTACTTACTGGAAACTGACATGCTCTCACTGCTCTGGCACCCAGCTCATACACAACCTGCAGGTTGTTGGCACAGCTCAGGTACAAGCACTGCCAAGATATTTGTATCGGATGGGCCTATCCAATGTTCTATCACCCCAAGATATGCGATGCAGTGTCAGTAGGATTAGGTGCGATGGAATTACTATCGGTATCTAATGCTCTGACACCATATTGCAGTGTAATTCCATCGCAACTAATCCTACTGACACTGCATCGCATATCTCGGGGTGATAGAACATCGGATAGGCCCATCCGATACAAATATCTTGGCAGTGAAGGAGTTTGAGGCTGGCCAGGAAGCAGGTTCCACATCATCTTTGTGTGTTCCCACTTCTCCTCTGTCCCAAGAGCTTACCAAATGTGTCACAGCTACTATACACAGCACCCCACCTTCTCAGTAAAAGATGTGGGCTTCACCTTCTATCTCCATGGTATCTTTCAAGGTCAGTTCCCCTGCAAGCCAGTTCAACCAAGCCTCAATGTGCTACCTAAAACAGTGAGTTCCAGACATCACAGTTAGAGATAATAGAGAGTCAGGATACTGGGATGGAACATGTTCCAACAGAAATGATGTTGGATCCTTTTTTTTGACAGTGTGCCTTTCCATAGCATTACCCACCTTCAGATCCTACTTAGTTAATGACAGTCAGTTACAGTGAAAAAAGTACCAGGCAAAGATGAAAGTAACAAGCAAATAGATGTGGGCAGAGGGATCTAATACAGGGACAAAAGCATGTGCTAAGTTTTAGTGACTAAAGAGGTCACTCTTTGGCTAGTAGATGTGACACAAAAAAAGCAAAGTGTTTGGTATGAAGTACATAATCAGATAAATAGGGAAAACTGATAGAGGAATCTGATAAAGTGTTTACTGAATGGAGATTAATCTTAATTTTTCCTTTTTAGCTTGCTGTTGGAAGTGTCATCATTGGGTGTTGAAGCTTTTGCAGTATAACAGAAAATGAGTTGTTGTCTGTGGAACTTTGCATGTTGGGCATAGGTCAGTGTTGCTGAGGTTGAATCTATGAAGATTCACATTGAGTGCATTGGGATTGGATTGTAGATGGAATATGATGGCCCCATTTCCTTTTTCTAAAGATTCAAGTGAATCAGCAATCTTTTTAGGTGAAGTTTGGAACTGGGGATGTCCCAGGTCAAACCTAGATTGCCTAATGTGGAAATGGGCTCTAGGTTTCTGTAATTGACTACCCAAACTTGTGTTCAAAATAAATGGGTCTTCTTGCTCTTCAACCGCTTCTCCTGCTGCTTCATTTGCTTGTTTGTTCAGGTCAGTTGATTCATGCCTAGGCATCCAGAAAAACTCAATCTTTAAATCAGGTGGTAAGCTGTCAATGATTTCTCTGATTGCAATTGCCAAGTATTGGCCTGATCTGTAACTTGGTGGATCATTGACTAGTTGCATTGCCAATTGGTTGATACAAAAAATAGATACTCCTGGAATGTTGAAAGGGTCAGTGATGAATGAGTTTGTTGCCTGATTCAAGGCCATAGAAAGTCCCATAATCTCAGCTTTGAAATTTGAGATTTTATCCATTGGTCCTAAGGATCCTTGTCAAACTGTGGTGTCTGAAACCACTGCCACCCCACCCCACACCCCACCTGTGGTATTTCTGATCCATCTGTGAATAATATTGTATAACCTTTCAATTTTTCTTCTTCTATCTGGCTTGTAATTTTATCCATTGCTTTGTCATGTTTGAGCTCTAGGTTGCGTATTGCCCCTTTTTGTCTTGTCCAAGGTGGGCATGGATAAGGCTTGATCACTTCATAATGTGTTGGATATAGTGTGTCTAGAAAGTCCTTCTGTAAAAGGAGATGGCTTGGTCCTTTGTGAGAAGAAGGGTTAGTGTTCAATTCATGTTCAATAAAAACTCTTGTGGGATGAGAGGAGGGAGCAGTTAGTCTCTTTGCAATGAATTGGAGATTAGGGTGCATGGCTTTCATATGGAAAGGTGTCATGTATGAATCATGTTCTGACAGCTGGGTAGGTGACATATGAAAAGTGCCAAGTATCAAACAAAAAGACACATTCTGGATTGTCTGACATGTTTTAAATTTTCTCTTATAAGCATCCACTGCCAGCAAAAATTACTCGGACAAGGCTGTCCAAGGCACTGCCAAGATATTTGTATCGGATGGGCCTATCCGATGTTCTATCACCCCGAGATATGCGATGCAGTGTCAGTAGGATTAGGTGCGATGGAATTACACTGCAATATGGTGTCAGAGCATTAGATACCGATAG
>MU167211.1:141851-175184 GCA_015951145.1 Cronartium quercuum f. sp. fusiforme G11
GAACGTTCACCGTTTTTCATCTTTTTCACCTTCGAATACGTCTCCTGCTGGCAATTACGCTGCTTTCCTTTTGTGACGTATTCACGCATGGCATATGTGCATGACGTGTGTTGCCTTCTTACAATCCCGGGATCACAACGAGATGAGACTTATAAGGGATGATTCTGTTGTCTTTTGTTTTCCTTTCCTCATCCTTTTTTGTCTCTTTTTACTCCTTGTCGTACCTCTCAGGTACTCCTTGCTCCTCAATCGCCATACTAACTAGTAGCTGACTCGTGAACATTCTGTGCTCAAGAGCTCGTAACATTTAGATATAACAACAATACTAAAAGCTCGGAGGAAGTCCACAAAGATTTTCGATTAGAAACTGATTATTCGGCTATTAAAGTTCACAATTGTGGGGGAGGGGGGTCAAAGGAAAGCGTAGAGACTATATATAGCTCATTTAGAAAGCGCTATAATTGGAGAGGTCCAGGTTTCGTAAGAATTTATTTGTGTCGGATCAGCGGTGATACGCAACGCTCTAAGTAATTCAGGCATCATGGAGTTCAAATCAACTTTAACATACTATTGATAAAAGAATAAATGATGATGAAGGTACGCCACGTACTTCATCAAAATCCTATATTTCCCATGGGGAACTTTCTTGAGCGCTTGGCCTTCTGCTACAAGTAAGGTTCCATTCCATGAGGATTGCCAGGTATCATTTGCACTACCAAAATACACGATGAAATCGGTTGAAGTTAGGATGGAGATCAACGAAAGTGGGGACAAATGACCTTACGGTGATCGTGGAAAGTGAGGTAGGTCTTCATCAGGAATCTCTCCTAGTAAATTATATCCTTCACATGATATTTGTGGATATTTCCGGTCAGTGATCGAGCAAGGTTTATGAGTAGAAATCTTTGGGTGTAGCAAATCTTTAACGTGCTGCCATATTTTCAGTGTCCATGAATCGACTGGTCCTAGATTCTTGCGCTGATCATGAGATGTGAAGTTGTTCCAGTTTGAATTCTCCGCGGTTTTCGTATTATATTGATCGTTTCTGGATTTCTTCTTGACCCATTTGGGTGATTTTGACTGTTGATTTAAACTACGACGAGGCTCAGCCGATATTATGTAAAGGCGCACTAGAGCACTACCAACTAAGAAACAAATAACAAAAACTTAGGTTTGATCAAAAGGAGAAAAATTAAGAAGAAACTCACAATTGGTCCGAAAAACAACATATGTTTCGTTCTGCTTGCTAAGGCTCCACTCCAACTCTCCCTGCTTGTTCGTACTGGCCTCGGTGACATTCTCATGCTCGAACTGCAGGTGCGGATAATGATATGTCTTGTTCGGCTCCAAGGAGGGACCGTGATCAATGACTAAAGGAGAATTCACACAAACGAGTTATAAGACACCATGTACTGCAAAGAATAGTTCAAGGTTACCTAGCTACTTTTTTGATCTTTTATTGATCCCACAGCACCGAAGTATGGTACATTATGACTTTCGCAGGGCGTATCCGCGACCTGCATCCTCTGACTGACATGAGCCATATACTCAACTTAGTTTGTGTAGAAAATTTCAAAGGGACGGACCAGGTTGATGTAACCAGAATAGACGGCAAGCAGACTCGTGTTGACAAGCGGCGGTGTGAATTTTACAGTGACCGCATGTGATGCTCCTGGAAGTAACTGAATCCGCTGGCAAGACAGCGTGACAGTGGACACGTTCATGTCCTGCAATGGAGTTTCACTTGGACGATAGTACTTGGTATCGGGAGCATATGTGTACATAGTAGCAGCTGGGATGTGGGCCAGCAGATAATTGACGGTCTTGTATCCTTCATTGGTGATGTAAAAGGTCTGAGTACCATTAAAATGAGAAGAATCGTTTAACGCAAGAGCTGATCTCGAAACAGTCGTATTTGAAAAGGCAGCACAATAAGCGTTAACCAATCCACCACCTTGTCGGACCACCGCTATCGTTACGATTGTCAGCTCAAATTTCAACCGAATTAAGCGACGTAGTTGAAAAGATGACAAACTTTCAAGGATCGTTGTGCTTGAATAGTTGAAGACTGGCTGTGCGGTTGATATCAGTCTTCGGCGTAATGCTAGACCTCCGAGTTTCTTCTTCTTCTTACATTCACCCTCTGGACTCATTTTTGCTCTCACGCTCATTATAAGAGCAGCTATGCCAGCGATCTAACCAAAGTCCGAAAAGACAAACAAACAAAGCTTAGGTTGAAATTTTTCTAAATGCGTTCAAATAGAGTGAGTCTACAAACCTGTGGTGTTGCCATTGAGGTACCGCTCATACTAGCCTGAAATAAATTCGAGTATTAGTTCTCGGAAACATTCTTGCAATATATATGAACGTACATAAGACCCGTTGATCATCGGGACGGTGGCTACTCAGTCAAAGGTTTCTGAGGTGAGTACGGTTGCAAATGGAGGCATGGTCATCAAACCTGTAACTTACAAACAATCTCTCCGCCAACACCAGAAACCGCGGGTGGGATACTGAGAAAGTCAAAACTGGGTCCACTACGACCCATCGAAGTAACAAACAATTTCAGTTGCACATAAAAAAATATACTTCGGATAAAAAATAGTCTTACAAGTTTGAAAAGTTACTCATGAAACCACTATCCGGGTAGGGCACTAGGAATAAAAAAAAAAAAAAGCTTGAGTTCCAAGGTGGAAATAAGCAAAGAGGGAATTTTTTTGAACATACAAAATTTCATCGCTGTCGATCGAAAGCTGAGCTTAAAACCAGTAGGATCCTTCTTCGATTCTTCAAAAATATAAAGGCCATCTTCATGACTCAATGAGGCTATACGTGTTTTATTGAAATCGTGGCCGAAGGTAATTATTTCAGTCGAGTTCTGAGTCGGAAAAAAAGAAAGGAAACATTTGAACAAGTCAATTGGATGCATTATTTAAGATTTCCTGCTTATCAAAAAACAAACCATGAAAATAAGAACCCTCTTGGCGCCTTTCGCCCTCGCAGTTTCGACCTTATGTGCAAAAGTACAATTGCTTGAAAAACAACATCGGACAATGAGCCGGGACAACAATATGGATGGGATGATGAAGATGCGAATGATAAACCGGACCTCTTACATACCCTCTCTGTATAAGAACGATGTAATTCGCGAGGTTCGGAGTCGAGGAGGGGAGTGGATTACATGCGTCATTCTTGACATCAGAAGAATTTGATGTTCGGTAGACTGGCAAGCTGCCATGTACATCTGCATAGGATTGCGATGTATGGTAGCTGATCTCGCGCCCAGTAGATGTCAGCAAGCTTGCAGCAATGCGTCCTGCCGATTCTACCGAACCAACAGATATGGCATTTTTGGCAGATGCAGGGCTTTCGGGGTAAAAGAGTCCATTCTGATATCAAGAGTATTGAAAAACGACGCAAGTTCATTATATATCATCATCCTGATTTTGAAGGTGCGCGACTTACCTCGGCCTCATTCCCCGCCGCTCCGATGATTGTTACGCCTTCCTCCTCGACCAGTTTATTAATCGTGTCCAGCAAAACTGAACTTTGTCCCCATCCATCAACGCCACCGACAGAGGCGCTAATGATATCCGCTTGAATTCGATAAAATGCAACTTGAACAGAAGGAACTCAAATTGGTAGGGCGTGCTAGTGAACAAGATAGCTTACCACCATCCTTTCGAGCCTGTAATAATCCAGCCAGGATTAATTCATCGCTTGACGTTGCTTTTTCACCGCAGCCGAATACTACAACATTATCGCAATACGGTCAACCACTACCCGGGTAAGAAGTTCCAAATTAAGAGACATTACCTCCTGTTTTGATTTTAAGGAGCCATAAAAAGAAATGAGACGAATCAGACAAAGAGTGAACCGGTGCACATTCAGATGTTCATGTGAAACTTACGATAAAGTCCTAATTCTGATTCGGGTGAGACCCCTATGAGACCTTGTTTACCTGACGCCGCCAAAATCCCCATGACATGTGTTCCGTGGCTACTGCAAGTTCCTGAATGTTCAAAAAACCATTAACTTTCGTAAATTGGTGGCCAGGTTTGTTTTTGTGTTTCTTCAATTGCGTACCACAAGGGTTGTCATCTGGCTGGGGATCACCCGAATCATCCTCCTCATCACCAGAAAGATCCCTTCCAAAGGAGATCCGGAAACCTTTCCCAAAACCGCCTCCAAGGGCGGGATGAGAGCAGTCCACTGCTGAATCCAAAACGGCGATCTTGACTCCCTTTCCATAATATCCCAAACTGTGCAACTTGGTGATCCCAGTTTGAACATGCGGAGGAAACGGCACGGAAGTCAAGTTCAGAAGGGCTGGTACGACGTTGCTCTTGACGGGTTTTATTGCTTTGATTTTAATGGTCGGCTTGACGCTCTGAGCATGCCAAAAAGAAATGGCAACACCAAAATACGTGTCAACTTACGCGTTGAGGAACAGAGGACGCTTTTCCAACATACCTGTACGTGATTTGAAGCTTCAAGTTTTCCTACATCTGATGGGTTATCGAGGCTCAAGGCCACAGCGTATAGGATGTGGGGTAAAATGCTGGTATAGTCGAAAACAATCTTATGGGTTACGTTCTGCTCGGCTAAATGAATTTTAAAATGTTCAAGGGAGGGCTACCAGAGTCCAATCCCACGCGTTAGCGTATTCATCTCTGGCCATCGGCACTATTTAGACTTACTGATATTTTAGGGTCCAACGTAACAATGTAGCGACCAGAAGAAAGGCCAGGCTGTCTTGCTTTGACGAAGTTACGCAGACTGAAAAGAAGGACCGGAAGGAGTGTAAGAATGTTCATGTTTTGATTGTCGTAAGTCTCGTCGAATTGTGATGGTCACGTAAAGGAAGGGGGGGGGGGGGGGGGGAGGGTAAATCTATAGAACCTGATCAGCGCAGGAGCGGTTGAAGAATTGGGACGGTTCTTTTCTCGTCATGAAGAACGGTGACTGGAGTGATGGCTTCGGATAAGCCCTCAACAGTTGTCGATCGAGCTCTCCTTTCGAGAAAGCTATATATGAAATTTTCACTGTGGCCCTCGAGAGTTGACAGTGCTTCGCATGGCTCGTACCCAGGCTTTCCACGCCCATCGTTGTAGCCGTCGATTATGAATAACTGTGATGGCGTGAGGGACTCTGACGTAAAGGAGTCAAAAGAATGCAAACCTTCTAAATATTTATTTACATTCAGATTGACCAAAGTTTCTTGTACGGTGAATGGTGACCCCTGACTTACCATAACTAGGCTACAATTATACGTCCTTGAGTCTTGGACAGCCTCCGAGTCAGGGGTTACCAGGTTTTTTGTTCACACAGGGTCGAATTTGGCCTCGGAATAAGACCTCGAGAAGGTTTCATCAGAGGATTACCGTCTGAAATATGTAAGGCGTAAATGGCAGGTCAGCAAGCTCAACTGCTACATCCATGGTGCTTGTCCATATCCTTGAACCACAGTTATCGTAAGTAGGTAAATCAAACACATTTACACATTTAAATCCAAATCATCATCTGAAAACCAGTCAACACTCAAGAATTCACGACCTCATATCATCTAACATTCTCACTTCAACAGTCGGGGTCACGGTCACGGTCACGTCACGGTGACGGTGACGGTCAGGTATCCGAGTCATCCAGACTGAAGGATCGGAGCATCATGACGCCGGTACCGGATTTCGGGCATTCATGTGTTTCAAAAATTTGAAGACTACCAGACCAAGATCACTGAAACTTTTTGTTTTTTTTGGTTATGAGATTTTTGTGTTGAAGGTGAGTAGACTGATTAAATATTCTGATAATGACTTCAAACATCACTAACATCAATTTATTTTGACCATCAGGTTTATTTTTACGCCCGCTTGCGTTCATAAAGAATACCCTGATTAAAGTACTACAACCGATGGGTGGGTTATGAGATATCTTTTACCTAGATTATTGTCAACAACTAGCATGTCTACAACTACTCGGTTTGCACCACCTCATCAAATCGTACGCTTACCGTTACTGAGATCTACTGGCGAGGATGGAAATGATTCAGAAATTTCGACAAGAATACAACTGACGGATGAACTTCGAGATCAATTTCGACTCAAAGTACCACTCTTGGCTATCAAAATTAAAGCAGAACAAATCTCAAATGTTAAATCGAATCCCCTCACTCGATCGTTAGTATCCCTTCTTTTGAACTAATCAAGTTCGATTAATTTGTCTGATCAAAATATGATTTATCTTGATTTGATCAATTTTAGTGCCATTTTAGCATCTAAAGGATTACCATCTGTTAGAATTGATCCACTCTCAACTGATCAATCTCATAAATTGTTACTTCTCAACTCTTCTCAAATAGGTCAGTTTTTTCATGATCTTATGCAACCCTCTATTTTTTTTAAAAAAAAAAAAAACCATTGAGAATTTCATTGTGAAAATGATAAAAAGAAACGATATAAATTGAAATCCCCATATTATTGCTCCACTCAAGATCAATTACCAACTAGTGCTTTGGATTACTTCAAACAATCAGGTTTAGAGTTCCGCCCATTTGAACTTCAATTGGATTGGAATTATTTTCAAGCTGGTAAATATTTTTCACTAGCTTCTTCCTATTTTAATTTATTTATTTATATAGTCATTACTGATCCACGTTTACACACTTTATAGAAGAAATCATAGAACGACTCTTACCAGAAGAACTACTTTCAGAAGTTCCAAGTTCATTCACCATCATCGGTCATATTGGTAAAAAACCTTATTTTTTTTGAATTTTGCTCCCTCTTCTTGATCGTTGCTAATCATAAATTTATTTATACAGCTCACTTCAATCTCCGCAAAGAATACCTACCTTATCGTCATCTAATCGGTCAAATTATTCTAGAAGTAAACTTTCCTTCATTCACTCATCTTGTTCATTTCACTCGCCATTCAATCTGATTTGATAAAACGCCCGCCCTCGCAGAAAAATTCCGCAATTCGTACCGTTGTCAATAAACTGGATTCTATTAATTCAACTTTTAGGTTCTTTCAAATCGATTTGATGGCCGGTGAGCCAGATTACCAAGTCTCTCTCGTCCGTGTCCTTCCCTTTTTAACTTCCTTTTTTTTTACCCCCTCTGAATCATCTTTCTCTTTTTTTTCTCATAGTCACAAGCCAGTTGTAGATTCGAGTTCGATTTCTCCAAAGTTTATTATAACCCAAGACTTTCAACTGAGCACGCTAAATTAGTTTCAACTTTTCTAAATCCAAGAGAAGTTCTATTAGACGCTTTTGCTGGCGTAGGACCTTTCGCTATTCAAGCAGCACGTAACCATTCTTGTTTCGTGATCGCTAGTGATCTTAATCCATCTGCTGTTGAAGCCTTGAAAAGGAATGTGACACTTAATCGACTATCGTCTCGTGTTAGAGTTTTTTCTGGTGATGCAAGAGATCGAATCAGGGATGGTGTGATGAATGTTTGGCAAAATCCATTTGTGGAGCCACCTCCACCTCCTACTCGTCGCTCAAGCTCAATCAAAGAGATAAAAGTCATAGTCGAAAAACCCAAACCGGAACCGAGTCGATTAGTGTCTCATTTCGTCATGAACTTACCCGAATTAGCTCTCAATTTCTTAGATGCCTATATAGGACTCTATACACCTCTCCTAAAAGAATTCGGTCAAGACTTCAAGACTGTAGTGGATAATTCACCACTTCCAATGGTACATTGCTATTGTTTTTCAAAGGCAGAAGAAGGAGAGGAAGCTGAAAGAGATATATGTGATGTAAGTTTCTCTTGTTTTCATAATTGGAATCAAAAAATCACTTTATTGATTTTAGATCCTCATTAAAATTTTCAGCGCGCTACTTTGGCTCTTGGTTATAAAGTTCATTCATCTATTTCAAGATTTGAACTCGCTCATGTTCGTAAGGTTGCACCTCATAAAGATATGTACAGACTTTCATTTGAACTACCTCGTGAAGTTTTGTTTTGTAAATCAATTGATTCAGTAAAAGGGAGATGTTGAAAGTTTTAATCAAGAGAAAATGGGAGAGTAAAGTACCATAAAATTGCACAAATTTTAAGGATATGCAATTTCTTGTTTTTTTTTTTTTCTTTTTCAAACTCTATGCTTACATAATAAATAAATCATAATTATTAGATAAGATATATGTAAGCACTTCAAATTAAGTGTGGGTGTGTGGGTGTGTGGGTGTGTGGGTGTGTGGGTGTGTGGGTGTGTGGGTGTGTGGGTGTGTGTGTTTAGATCATTGGTTCTCCCTCTCTCTCTCCCTCTCTCACACACACAAACCCTTTATAATCAAGTCTGATGTTCAGTGTGAGTATTTTTGAGACCCAATTAACATAACTTTGGCTACAAATAAGTTGATGATATAATCTTTACATTTCTTTCTGTCTGTTTCTTTTCTCTAATTTTGCTCATGATTCCCTGACCTCTAGAGTACTAGATACGCTTGAGACCCTTCCTTTCAATTTCTCTCTCTTTCTGAGGATTAGCTCATCCTCCCATTCGAGTCTCCTCTGCAGACACTTTGTCCTTTTTTTTTTTTCTTGTTCCGAGTGTTTTTCTGGCCTCCTAAACTTGATGTCTTTGCTTTGGTCAGATTTTTAGAATTATATAGAACTCGACAATATAATGCACAAAGAAATCCACATGATACACACATCATCATCATCAAACAATCAAAATTGAATAAAATCCAATCACATAAATTAATTCACGATATGAAATCGTTCAACAAGCACTTGATTTTTTCTATGGTGACTAGACTTGGAATGATATATAAGATGAATATAAGTTATAGTGTACAAATGTCTAGTGAAGGAATGTCTGCCAGTAAGAGTATTGTGATGATTGGTGGAATGAGAGAAAGATATTGAAGGGAACGGAAAAGGACAAATGCAAGATTAATCACGAATGACCAAAACTGGAGATTCCCAGGATTCATAGCTATCTAATTCTTCCGGGGCGCCATTCACACGCAATACCCTATAACCAGCGATTGTTGATTAAATTGGAGTCAGGTTAAATATGAACAAAGAGGTACAATTCCAAGAGTTGCTGCGTACCGAATCAAAGCCTTGTATTTTCCGTTCGGTAAGGGTTGGGGTGACTGATCTTTAGCGACGGATATTGTCCCATTCCACGGAGCCGCCCGAATTTGCGTTGCTCTGAGATGTAACCCAAAGGCAGTTGAGTTATAAGTTTTCAAAAATCCGCAAATTAGTAAAAAAAAAAATCCTTACGAGTCGCGGCCAAGAAGGTGAAGTTCTGACTTCGGTATCTCTCCCAACAAGGTTACCCCGCCACATGATTTATAGGGATACGTTTCCTGTGTCATAGTGCATGGTTTTGATGTGATCGCCCTCTTGCAGAGCCAATATCCAACAAAGTGCCACATCTTAATCGATAGACCAGGCGAAATCGGGGCCCTACAATATTGTATGCGTCGTGGCCTGAAATGATTCAACAGACCTTTTTCCACAGCGGGGATTACGAAAATGCGAACTGAACGTGTTCCAACTGTTTGAGATGAGGTAAGGCCTTCAGTGTCATAAATAATTTCAAACTATAACATTTTCCGAGAACGGAAATGAATTACTCAACAGTTGGTCCGATAAACAACCATCGTCCGCTTGCGCAGGTCCTGATTCCATAGCAACTCGCCTTCTGGGGTATAATTGGCCTCGGTTAGATTTACTTGACCAAAGTACAAGTGTGGTAGATTATAAGAAAACATGGGGTCCGTTGTGGGTCCTAGATCAAGAACTGATGCAACAGGACAGTTTGGTAAGTTTAGAGTGAAATTGGAAATATCACAGAGATCTCTTGTTGTACCTTTCTGAGCATATAATGAGCCCAATACGCCATAGTAAGGCACACTATGACTTTCGCAAGGGGTATCACTTTCCTAAAAGCTCCGGGTTTTATGTCAGGATCATTGGGTTAGAGCTCAGTGGTTGATAAACTTACTAGATTGATGTAACCTGAAAACACGGGCAACATATCGGTGTTGGCACGAGGTGGCGTAACTGTTACAGTGACTGGTTGAGACTGTCCCGGTTTCAAAACGATCCGATAACAAGACAACTCGACGGTTGCAAAGTTCGTATCCTGCACTGGAATAGGGGCGGCGCGCGCATACCGCTCATTTGGGGCGAAGGTATTTATAGTCATAGCTGGGATGTGGGTAAGTAAGTAAGTCACAGTGTTTGGGCCTTCATTGGTGACCACAAAAGACTGAGTGCCGTTGAAGTTGGGGGTATCCTTCAAGGTGATAAGGGAAGGCGAAACAGTCGTATTCGAGTAAGCAGCGCAAAAAGCATTTGCAAGCCCAGCACCCTGATGTACCACGGCTGTAGGAACAACAACGTGAGAAGTTGAATTGGGTACTAGCGGTGTCATCTAGCGCAGATGTAATTATGGGACATACTCGCAAGTTCGTTTGTTCTTGAATATGTCGGTACCGGCCGTGCGGTCGACATAAGCCTAGAGCAACTGGTCAGTCTCATCACTATCGTGGTTAGAGGCCCAATCTTCAAACCTAGAACGCATTGCCAGCCCTCGCACTTCCTTCTTCCCGAGCTTTGCTCTGACCTCCATCACTAGCGCCGCGATGCCTGCAATCTGAAGAAAAGAAAACCTTTAAAAACCATTGATACCCCTAATTCGGAGAGTGGAACACAAACTTGTGGGGCTGCCATCGAGGTTCCGCTGAGAGACGACTGAAATCACACAAGCAAGTGATAAGTATGGAAACGGTAGACAGATCAGTGAAAGACGCACATATGATCCGTTGGTGGTCGGGACAGTGGCTGCTCGGGAGAGGATGTAAAAATTGAGTATAGATGCGGGAGGTAATGCGAAAGGGCGTCATAACTGACAAACAATCTGGCCTCCAACTCCGCAGAGTGCAGGCTGAGGACTGAGAAAGTCAAAGCTGGGTCCACTGGAACCGAGGAAAATATTCAGCTGTGTAAGCTGAATGCGAGAAAATGTCTAGGGTATAAGTAACTCACTAAGACGAGAAATTGCTCATAAGGCCGGCCGCCGGGTTGGGAACTACGAGTAAAAGGTTGCGTAAGTAAGGCAAGTAAAAATGAGCAGATTACCTTTTTACAGACTTACCAAACCTCATGTCTGCGTCTGGAAAACTTAGTGTGAATGAGGTAGAATTCTTTCGCACTTGATCGAAGATGTATAGCCCATCTTCTTGACTGATTGTCGCAGTACGAATCCCCTTTATCTGATTATCGACGGTTAGGACGTAGGTAGAATTCTGTGAAACCCAATTTTGTTTGGGTAAACATAATAACTGACATTGAGATGAGCCCGACAGGTAAGAACATACCATATATATCAAAACCTTTGTCCCGTTTTTGGCCTTTATGTTTTTGACTTTTTCAGGAATGGGACACTGCCTGCGAAAGGAGAGGAAGAATGGGGTTATCATCAAGAAAGTGGTTATGAGAAGTCAGTGGGCTTCGTGGAATCAGACCTACCCTCTTTGGACGAGAACAATGTAATTGGCCAGATCTGGCGTCGATGAAGAGAGTGGTAAGCAAGCATCATTGGTGATGTTCGTTGAATTTGAAGTCAAGTAAACTGGAAATGGCCCTCCAAGATTGGAAAAGGAGTGTGCGGTATGGTACGACATCTCGAGCCCGGTAGAGGTTATGAATTGGCTTGTTATAATCTCTGTAGCTTCCACTGAGCCAACAGAGATTGCATTTTTCGCCGATGCAGGACTTGCAGCGTAGAATATCCCTTCCTAGAGGTAAGATGATGACCACATGAGGCAAGTTGAGTTATGTACGGGACTCTTAAATATGAAAGGCCCGACGTACAGCACCATCATTCCCTGTCGCAGTGATAATTGTTATTCCCTTTTCCTCGACTAGCTTGTTGATTGTATCCAAAACTAAGCTACCTTTTCCCCAGCCCCCAACTAATCCGAGAGATAACGAGATGATGTCTGCACCGTCGCTCGCCGCACTTAAGATTCCGCCAAGCACTATATCGTCATTGACAGCGGGATCATCACCACAGCCGAGTACTAGACACCAAACACGCTAATTAGCAGGAGCCGCAGAAAAGAAGTTCATACAGACCCGAAACCTACTGCCTGCCAGGTTGGGGTACGTCGATCAAGACCCAAATGTTAACAAGTGTAGATGGGATGAACCATAAGAAGCATGAACAAGCTCACGATAAAGGCCCATAGAAACCCTGGGCGCTACGCCGACACCCAACCCTCCTAACGTGCCCATCACATGGCTTCCGTGTTCAGAACAAGTCCCTAGAGTTTTGAACATCCCATAAATGTCGCGAACTTTGTTCGGTCTTTAGTTTTTAATTGCGTACCACATGGGTTGTCATCTGGAACTGGCTTCGTCACAGCGTCATAGGCGTCACCGACTAGATCGCGTCCGAAGATCCGGAAACCGGGTCCGAATCCGCCACCAAGCGCCGGAAGAGAGCAATCTGCTACCCCGTCAAGAATAGCTACCTTTATTCCTTCACCAAAGTGCCCTAACTCGTGAAGCTTTTGGAGGCCTGTCTGAACGTGAGGCGGAAACGGCTGAGAAGTCAGGTTCAAGGAAGATGGTCCAACAGTACGCTGCGATGATCTGATTGCTGATAGCCGATGAACGTGGCTAACTTTCTAAGCACAGGTAACTCGCACAAACGCATCGAGTCAATATATGGGGTGATTGCAGTATGCGTGAATAAAATCCACTGATTCATGCAACCTACCTCTACGTGAGTTGATCTCTCGAGCTTTGCTAGGTGGTCAGGATTTTTAATAATCACCGCAACACCGTAGAGAATCTCAGGCACAAGCTTAGTATAGTCTTGAACGATCTCACAAACTATCTCGAGTTCGGCGAGATGATCCTGAAAGTGTTCAAGAGAGGTCTGTGAAGGAAAAGGAACGTTGTTCAGTTGTGTTGAATGTACAAAAGATATATATGTATATATATATATATATATATTGAAGTTCACTGAACGGATTTATGGGGATTCAAGGTCACAATGTAGTGAGAAGGAGACTTCAAAGGCTCTTTCGCTCCAATAAAGCGATGCAGATTGAACAGCGGTACCAGAACATATATCCAGATTGAGCAGACTTGTTCGATCGTAAATCTCATCGAGTTGGGATGACCCCTACGTCCCCACCGAAATACCCCAGTTATAAAGAAACGTGTTGAGAAAGGGTTTTGCGGTGCTGGAGCCGGTTGACTAGAACGAGCGTGAAAAGGACTGTTGGGCGAGTGATGAAGAAGACACGAAAGAAGTCTCTACCGGTGTGCTCGTCCGGAATCAGGCTGATTGAGGGTATAAAGAACTAGAATGATACATTGGGCTGAGGCCAGGAAAGGAGAGTAGGTAGGACTTGCCTGGTAGAGGGAGAGAGAGAGAGACAGGGAAAGGGAGAGGATGAAGGCTGGGTTTGTTGACCGTGATAGGTGTGAGAGGTGGGTTCGATTTTGACAAGCGCATTAAAAGCACAGTCCACGCGAGGGTGGTGATATATAATACAGGATCACCTCAGCACTGACATGAGACATGAGAGAGCAGTGCCAAGTGGTACATTCAAAAACCTACATATTCCCATACTCGATCTGCCATCAAATCCAAATCGATTGGATTCCCGAGTGTGATCACATCCCATATGGATAGGGTTTCGTGGAAATATCACTTTCAAAATGCACAAGATATAATCCCACATTTCGTGTTTTTTTTCAATTACAATTGCGTTCGGCAACCGTATTCAGGATACCAATTCTGCTACAAAGGTGTTCGACAAACGTATTCTGATGCTAAGAGCAAAAGGATGGGTACAACCGTCGAGAACGTGTTCTCGTTAAAAGAATGGGATGAGAAACAGCTCAAGAGCTATTCTCATTTTTCGCGGTAGGTATTTAGAATTCTTACAAGAAAAAAACCTGGAGGATCGTGGGATATGCGTGGACGAACGCTTATCCTGGGAAAATTGGTTTATTGCCAAAACTTAATTTTTTTTTTTTTTTTTCTATCCTCACAGTTTTGCAGGTAATTTCACCAGGAACATGTTGCAGTTTTTTTTTTTGCCAAACGGCCTCTTATCCTAAGCTCAGATCAATGGACACCCAATTAGCTTGCGAAAACCAGTTTCACGCTAGAGAGGACTCGGCTGAGTTGGCTGTGATGTACTTTACAACAAATGATGAGTATTTGAACTTTTCTCAAGGTCTCCAGAAAAGCAGTCAAGATGATTTGTCCTAGTGACCTTATTCAAGTCCCGCAAAGCCTTATACAGCAAACCACCAAGGGGAATCCAGATCAAATCAGGTAAGTTTTACCTTGACTTGAATCTTTTGGGTATCATGTATCAGCGCTCAAGTATAATTCTCAAAAGCAAGGAAGTCACAATGCCACATTAAAACTATAGTTGAACAGAGGTTGGTATTAGAAGAGTTGGATACTCATGCTTTATCTCAAGTCAATCCTAGCCTACTTGATTGAGATTGTTGTAGACCGGCGGTCTAATGTGCTCCGCAGCACGACCACAGCGCGTCCAGGCACCTAAGAGGGCAAGGGCACCCGCTCCCAGAATCATCCATGTCTTTGCGTTGGTCGATTCCGGGTGCTTACCCTTGGGTGCCGAGTCCACTATAGAGATCAATATCCAGATTGCCTTGCATAAATAGTTACTGCTTGAATAGAATCAAAGCCGAACAAATTACACTTCCTGAAGACTTGGTTCAGATCTTTGCATCCTTTTTTAGTATCAAATGCTTATGATATCCAACAAACAAATTGCTGTTAATGTTGCCAGTGCTGAAATACAACAATATATAGCCACCTACCCAAAACCTTGTATAGAGCAAGGCCAATATAAGGTAGTTTTGATCTGAGGGTTCCAGTGCCCAGGTGCAAAGAAGGATTTTAGCTGGAACATAAGTAAATTGAGGGATTTAGTAGCTGTAAGCTTAGGTAACATATGAAGGATGGATCAAAACCCAAAGCAAGATTCCATTGAGACAAATCATAACACTCTTTATAAATGTTGATCAGAAGCCTTTGATTAATGTGTATCTCCCTTACCGAATTCTAGTGAAAAAAAAACTTGAATTTAATCTTGGTATGATTGATAAAAACTCTCTCTCCTACTGGTTTTGATCTTGAAGTCATATGAATAATTACGAATATACTCTAACCTTGATTTGGATGGGCTGCTTAAATAGATCTTATTCAGAAAGAACTTCTAAATATTGTTCAATAAAGAAGAATTTTTTCTCTTTTTTTTTTTCTAAATTCCTTTGTCAATAACTTGTTTAATTATTTTACTGCTTGCTTTGGAAGATCCTCCTCAAGCAACAAAAAATAAACTAAGATCAATTTTGGTTAAATGATCAATTCATGTTATGTAATTCTCCTCTACCAAACTTATGTCACATGTCAGAAGACCTTAAAAATTACTGGACCATCAGCATCAAATTCCATGACTTGCCCTTCTCCCAGAACTGTAAGATTCTCAAAACCCATCTTTGTTTTTTGGTAGTTGTAATCAACTGGGTGTGAGCAGAGCCTTTAACAAGACTCCAAATCCTAAAGTATTCATTGACTATGCTTCACCCTTCTTTGATGATCAGTGACCAAAATGTCCTTCATTCTTTTTAAATTTATCCTCTGACAGCTCTGCAAAAGGCTTTGAAACCAGTTCAACCAAAGAAAGTCACTTGAAGATCATTCAAAGCTTCAAGGGGAAGACTTATTGAGGATAGTAAATCCATCACCTCAATAATATCCCAATCTATGCCTATCGGCTTTGTTTTATTATCAACACCTAGTTGAGCCAGATTTGGGCAAGATGTCTGCTTGTCTTTTTTTTACTGCACTCAGAAGCTAAATCCTTCTAGACTTTATTACCTTCTAAACGCACCAAAGGTTTGTTGCCAAATTTTTTATATAGATATATTTTATAGTGCATTACTTGTTTATAAACATATAGCACTTATAGAAAAAGCCTATAAATTGAAATACAACTTTGAAATAGCCTTGTCTTCCATGAGCTACTTGCTGACTACCATAGATGATAACCATAATTACATCAGTTATGTCACGGGAAATTACAATGGATAACATGTGGTACACTACTGCATCTTTTACACCCACTGGGCGAGTGTTTTGATAGCCTACATCATCACTTAGTTCACTTGAGTAAGCTTTTTTCCAAGAATAGCACCCATATTCCAACACTCAAATTCTAGGGAACACTGCAATGAGGTTTAAGATTTTTACACTGGATCAGGGTCAGGTTCTTATTCCAAGCGGGACAGGAAGTTATTTTCCTTTGATACAGTTTTGAAAGTTCTAGGTTCAGATTCGGGTTTTGTTTTTTTTTCGCCTAAATCTTGAAACTAATTTGGTTTCCTTTTTGTACACATGTAGAGGAATTTTTAAGATCAAATTCAATTGTTTCAAAAGAACAATTTAAGCCACTTATCTGATCATAAATGACAAGTACATGTAATCTCAAAATCAAAGATTTATAAAGAACATGGCTGATGACCATAATGACACCAATACTGTGGCTTTAAGACATACCAAGAGTTAATGTTTTGGAATCCTAAAATAACTTATCTGATCATCTTTACCACAATTATAGTGGAAGAGCTCGAAATTTTTGAAAAGATTGAGATAAGAACCCATAGATAATGGAGGAAGAATTTTACTCAGTTTTTCTTCCAATACTTACAAGACAAGTTTTCTTAAAGTCTCTTCAGTTTAAATGGGCAGTATTTAAACTTTCATAATTCACAAACTTCAAATAAGTAGATAAGGATTTTTTTTTTTTTTTTTTTTTTGGGGGGGGGGGGGAGGTATTGAGATGTCTGGTGCATTTTTACTCAATGATATAGAGCATCCAATTAGAAGCCATGATCTACAACTTTTGGGAACACTTTTGTAAACTTGAACGTTTCTGGTGTCATTCATTGTCATCTGCTCATAGGCACCTGCAATATCATTTGCAAGCTATATTTAATATAGATCAAGATAAACCACTGCACTGAAGTTGGACCTATTCATTAACAAGTGCAGGCAAGCGTTTCTCTAAATCTACAAAGCTAACATCTTATCAGTGTGCATAAGCAACCCATACCAGCATCTCAATGCCATAATGAATGTGATAATGTTATCACCCCTCTAAAGACACATCTGCAAAAAAGTTGTTGTGTTTCCCGCAGTCGGTCCTTAATTGAAAATGTTTCACTATTTAGAAACACGGTGTAACAGTGGCAACCTAGTGTGGATATAGTAGATACTGTAAGTAAGTAGGATACAATTCCCTTCAGCTCTTGGAAAAAGGGCGCTGACCTACAACATGTTTGAGGGTGAGGGATATCAGAGATTTTGGTAATAACAAGAAATAGGAAAGTTGACAAGTACCTATCGTGAGGTTTCAGCAGGAAATAAGTGAGAGCAGAGAGGGTATGAGTGAGTTAAACTTTTAATGGTCTGTGGACTACGAGGAGAGATGAGTGAAATTTGAATGATAAGTTCTGGCCTAATGACAGAGAAACACGGCATCCAGAAACATGAGGATAAAGTGAAATTGAGGGTGGACGTACGTTCTCTTTCCGAAGACAGGGGAAAGAGAGACGTACGTCCTGCTGGATCGCGACACATATATATGTGTGTCGTTTCCTAGTTTAGGTCAATGCGTGTTCATGTAATTAGTTTATTTGTGATGTCAGGATTTGGAATAGGCTTGCTTCCACCACTCCTTCTTTTTTGGTAATAGTGGCGGGTTGGTGTGTTGGTAGTTCGTGACTACAGTTTGTTGTATATCATGTATAATGTGTATATGACTCTCAATTCGTCGATTGGACACCAACATCCATTCATCCTCTCTTTAACACACACACACAAACACGAAACAAAATTCTTGATACCACCCCCGAGGATTCAAAATTCAAGATCAAACTGAATGATATCAACTACATAATTACATCCACCTTTAGATATGCGAAACCCAGCACAGGTTTTTTATTTATTTAGTAATTATTAAATATTCAGTCAAGAAGGTTGTGGAGGTGGAGGAGCAGGTTCAGGAGGTGGCGGCGGAGAAAATTCATCACTAGGTGGAGGTGGAGCAGGTGGAGCATTCTCAGGTGGAGGTGGAGCGGGAGCAGGAGCAACTGGAAGTGGAGGTTGTTGTTGTGGTTGAAAGGCAGGGGCCATAGCATTTAAAGCGCCTGACGCAGCAGCACCTCCCATTTGAGCTTGTTGTTGATATTGAAGGTATTGTTGATACCAAGCCTTGTACTCCGGTCTTTGACAAAAAAAAACATTGATTGTACGATATCAGCTTGGTTGTGTAATTACGATTTCCCCACCTACACGCCAGTCGAAAAGAAAGATAGGAACGTACGAGTTGTAGTATGCTTGCTGTTCTGGTGTCATACTTTGAGTTTGTTGAGCATAGTACTGTGCGTAATAGGCAGAATAATCTGCAGTGGCAGTACCTGGAGCGGTTCGAGTGGTTTGATCGGTCGTCGGGAGAGGTGGAGCATCACTAGAGGGTGGTAATGATCCTTCTGTACCAGAACCAGTGCGTGGCATCTGACCATAGGGTGCTTGCTGACCAGTTTGTGGCTACAAAATTTCGAGAGGAAGTTTTCTTCTCAGCATGCGACTTGAATAAGAGAAAAACAAGAATTTTGAAGCGATCGGACTGACCATCCCAGCCATTGGTTGTGAACCAGGTGGAGCACCGAAGCCCATGTACATCGGTTGACCGAAAATTGGGGTATTGTACTGTGCCTGAGCTTGTTCGGTAATAGCTTTGGCCTCTGCCCATTTTTCTTTTACTACCTCTAACAAATCCTCTGCTAATTCCTTTGCCTTCAAATTCTGTGCATCGTCCGGTCCACTTTTTTTTGACCCCCCCAAAAATCAAAGTATTAGACTTCCCAGTCGATAGCGCCTGAGATAATTGAGACTCACGTGATATTGATGTGCATCGGGTCTGTCGACTCGGTGCCAGTGTCTGTTTCATAGAACCCTGAACCCACGCCCTTGATCTGTACTCGTGAGCCTGTCTCGCTTTGAATATGTTTAACGAACATACCCTGTGTGCAAGTGATTGACCAGTATCAGATCAGTTTATGCATTCATCTCAAAACAAAACACAACAATGGAGCGGAATTCGATACCGAGAACTGACCCCTGGTCCAACCACCTTAGCTCGAACGTTAAAATTTCGAAGACTCTCAAGTCCAATCTCAATCTTATGTTCAGGCCACCTTTGACGTTCACGGGGCTCACGTCTCTCGCGTCTTTGGTGGGTGAATCTAAGTAGGACAATGACAGAAGAGTTCAAAATTCAATTGAATTGAGGAATCGACATTAAGATTTCGGAATAAGCAAATATGTCTCTCACTCACGGCTGCTCAGTAAGTGGCCCGAGATCCTGTTCGATGAGTTCATTCACTTTCTTGATTCCTTTATCGAGGATCTCTTGACTCGTAGCTGTGAGATGAAGGTATAAGGGCGGGTCGCGATCATTGGCCATTGTACGGTCAGGATACCTGTTCAAGTATTCAAAATGAAGGATGAGTTGAAGTCTTTGGTCGCATAGGGACAGATCGGATGCACTTACCATTGGCCCTTGGTCGTTACCGAACAGCCGGTTTCTTGTTGAATCTATCCACATACGAAAGCAGTTCACTAGTGAACATGCTAGCTTGAATCCAACTTATTATAGAGAAAGCAAAATAAGAGAAGCCACTCACTTCAGCTTGAGTGGGACCTTTAGTCAAAAGGTATCGATTACGCTGGTCATTGATATCAATATCCTTGACGAACTCAGGATCATTAATTTCGGCTGGGAGTCAACCGGGATTTTTTTTTTTTTTGGTCAGATAGTGACAAAATCAAATGGTGCGGATTTAAGACCGACAGACTGAGAGTAACGCTCACGTTTGTCTTTCTCGTATTTCGGACCATCGTGATGTTTCGCTTTGGATGGCGTAGGTGCATACTGAGCCGCAATTCGAGCGGCGATGGCGGCTTAGATGAGGCACGTTGTGAAATGATCATCAGCATAAATCCTTTTCGAACGAGGGGATGCAAATGAAAGCTGACCTGCTGCGTCGGCTGCTCCGTTCGCTTCAGCCGGGACTGATGAACCGGCTATATCCTCAGTTTTAATTTTTGTGTTCGGACTTCCATCCGGACCACTATCCCATTTACGCTTTCTTTCTGACATCTCGTAAAAGATGAGTTGGTGGTAATTGTATCTCTGTCGTTGGAATCGTGCTGGTTTCAAAAGTCTGTCTAACGGTGTATGGGCAGAAATCGAAACGGACGAAAACCATTTTAGGGTAGACAAACTTAGCTAAAGCTCTACATTTTAACTAAGAGCAGACTGACTTATACAAGTAATGACCCTAGCCTCTAACCTCGTCACGTGACTTGGCCTCAAACCTGGATGTATGCAGAAAAAAATACCAAAAAAACCCTGACTTTCATAACCGCGCGCACTTTCCTCAAAACCGTCGATAAACTCATCATAACATCAACAATACTTCCTTCAAAACAAGGAACATCATGTCCGAGATGCCTTCGACAGCCTTTGCAAGAGGCGGTCGAGTACGCGGCCGAGGACGTGGCCGTGGACGCGGAACAGTCTCAGATGTTCTCCCACCACCTCCTGATCCGGTCGACCTAGTTGGCGCTGCTACTGCCAGTCGACCAACACATTCATCAGCTAACGCATCTGATCCAAGTGGCTCGAACGCTCCCGCGAAGTTTAAGCCAAGAATGGTCAAGCGAGTGGCTAAAACAGAAGCGATTGATCTCGATCTACCTGATCAGTCCAGCACCAGAGGAGGTCGTGGTCGAGGACGAGGCCGTGGAGCCGAACGCGGTGGAAGAGGTCGTGGTGATATCGTGATGACGGCTAGTGGAGCGTTTGCAATGGGACCTGCAGAAGCTTCGAGGTCAGGAAGAATGCCACAAGGTCCGACGCGAAGCGGGATGCGCAAGGTCGATAATTCAGTCATTCCAGGTGAAGGATCAAGTCGTGGGTATAGTGAGACAGTGACACCATGGGATGGTGGGCCTAGTGAGATGTTTGATCTGTACTCGGACGTCGAAGATGCAGATGGAGATGGAGAGGGGATGATCGGCGAAGGTGGACAGGTCGATCGAGCGAAAGTGGCAGACCTAAACGATATCTCAGCCGAACACGCCATGGCACCACTTACGCTTCCTTGGGATCCGAAACGGATTGCTGAGCGAGAAAGACTAATGAATGAGCGAGAGGTAAAGCTGAGCAAGTTAGCCTCCCTGAAATTAAAGCAAGAGGAAGAAAAATCGACACTCGAGGGTTTGACCAGTAGATTAGCTTCTGACGCACCGAGTTCACATGAGGCCTCAACTGGGCCGTCTGGTACGACTACGCCTGGCTTTACTCGTGCGAGCACTTGTACCGTTTCTGAATCTATTGTGAAGAGCGAGAGCGTAGAGGAGCAAGATGTAGAGGCACTTAAAGCCGAGGTGCAGTTGAAGCGTGAACAGATGGAAGAGATGGCTAAAGTAGGAAGCCTGATTGGTCCTTCGGTGAGTTCAACTTTCCTTCCTTACTTTTCGCACCAAACGCCATTACATAGACGCTCAGATCAGCTTTCATCAATTTCTAGATTGATGCAACAGATTCCAGCTCCAAAGATACTGTACCGTTATACATCTTTCAATTCCCTCGTCAATTCCCCAAGTTTCGTAATGCTGCCGATATCATTGCAGATCCTGTTGCCGAAGCAGTTGACGAAAAGCCTGCGGTCCCTGCCCGAAGACAATTGTTAAAGAAAAAAAAGCCACAGGTGGATGATTGGGCTGGTTGGGGTAAAGGTGGTCGTCGGGATGAGTGTCCGGGTGTACCAATTGGCGAGGAACAGAAGCCAGTTGAAGGTCAAATCGGGGAATTGATCATCAGACGAAGTGGAAGGGTTCAAATGTTAATTGGTGAAGTAGCCTATGATGTACGTCTTCTTATGATGATTCATTTTTTTTTGTAGCAGATGACTATACAGGGCACATCTACTGAAGTTTTAAGCATCGGTCTATTAGGTCTTACCCGCCGCACAAGCTACCTTTCATCAAGAAGTGGCTGTCCTCGACCCTAAGCCGGAGAGTAACCTAAGGGCAATGTTCGTACTTGGACCGACAAACAAAAAGTTCATAGTGGCTCCTGATGTGTCTAGCTTACTAGAGCGTGATGAACGAGAACGGAAGGCCAAATCAGAACAAACCCCAGTTACCGTCTCGTGACAACAGATTAGAATATGCTTTTCATGAGTACGCTGTGGTTGGGGTTTATTCGAAGTAGGAGTTGACAGATAATGAGGATATCAGCTATTTCATACTGATGTAAGCCTTGATCTATGTATCAATGAAGTTTTTTCTTCCTTTTGTAATATCTTTCGTGTCCACTTCGGGACCGCTAGTCTAACAAGGGGTACTCAGCTAACCCTTTTAACACATTGTCATTTGTAAATTATACCACCGATAGACTTGCTTGAAATCCTGAGAGCTAATACACAAATGAGAGATACCACTCACTTAATTTTCCTATAAACTCATCCATCGACCCTTCACTGAAATAATTACGCTAGATTTGACAACCGGACTATGCTTTTTTTGTAATATGGGTAGGTTGGCTACAAGCGTGTTTGCCTGTCTCACAATCTGACCCTATTACACATTGTGTATGGTATGCAAGCACTGTTGCGGACTTGTTCATTCTCCTACCTTTATTTCAACCCAGCTATCTGGGATGAGCGGCGACGGGTCATAAGACCACCGATTATAGCTTGGAAACCTTGGGAAAGAACAGTGTAAGTCCTCTTGACTAGCACAATGATTTGTTTTGCTTGCTTATTCAACATCAAGTAGCATTGAATGGTGAACAAGCTTTATATATATATGTGTGTATGTACCTCGCGCTACCAATAGCTCGCCCTGCGCTGACATCATCCAAGGCTTGCCTAACAAAGAAAAGGCAAAGGGACACGGAGGGATCTTTAATGAATTACTTTAGAAAGATCGGACTCCTTGCGATTCGAGATTGACTTCTCGTTATTTTTCAATGCTTGTATCAAATTTGGGTATTTCCCCCCCGTTTCTTAGCGCCTAGCTATCACCTCAATAATCAGGAAAATAGGCAAGTCCGATCATTCTGAACGTGGAACATATAGACCGATTGCTCTCCTCAATTGCCTAGGCTAGGTAAGGTATTCGAAAAAGTGATTACAGGGCGTGTGACCTAGTGGGCAGAGATCCAAAAAAAGCCCAGGCAGATGGCCATATGGGCGGCCTTCGTCAGCGTAGCATGGAAGACGCATTAGTTATGCTAGTCTGGTGAATTAAGATAGAATGGCAACAAGGTAGGCTGGTTTCAGCTGTTTTCCTTGATGTGAAATCAGTATACCCGTCTGTACATAGATATTGACTTGTACATATCTTGAGGTCAAAGAAGTGTCCTAAATATTCGGTAAACATGATTGAGGGATTTCTGACGGATTGTAACAACTCACTTAGATTGCAGGATTATACATACTTCACCTGATTTCTTGATCCAAATCGGATTACCTAAAGGGTTTCCTCTTTCAGTGGTTCTATATATACTTTACAATTTCTCTCTATTTTTTATTTTCTCCTTGTTCACCCGCTTATTTAAAACTCTCTCTTGGTTTCATTGACAATGTCAATCTTGGACATGTAGTGGCCAGTAAGGACATTAGGGGTAACTTGGCTAGACTAGGAGAACTTGATATTGATTCACTAACCTGGGGAAGCAAGCATGGGGCGCTGTTTGATCAAAAGAAAGCGCAGCTCACCGAGTCCACAGAAAATGCGCCCGACGCGGGGAGCGTACGCATTTCCGCAGAAACTCACTTTTTTTTTTTTCCTTTTCCCCAAATTTTCGCCCGCCAGACATGCTCACTGGTGAGTACATTTCAGTGGCCTGACTGGGCCTAATGTCGCAGTCATGCATACTCTGGGGACAAAGCTGAATCAAAGAGAGGGTTTTTTGCTAAAGAAATTTGGAAGAAAGTATGGTGCCCACAGTTGGGCGCAATTTTCTGTGGACTCGGTGGCTGATGTTTTTTACCCACAGGACAAAGGATCCAAGACCACCGGTGAAATTTTGGAGATCAGCTTTTTAGAACTGCTTTGTTAATCACAGTGGCTTGGGGTTTGGTTGGATTCAAAACTGACTTTCAGAAGACACCTGTTGTGAGTGAAGACGGTTGGTGAACAGACACTTAGCCAAATAGTTCGGATGATAGATGCTTTTCAGGGTTTTGAAAGCTAGATAAAATCTCCATTATTTCTCTGAATTTCCTTGATCAAAATATAACAGGATCACTTCAGTTTCTGAGACAGCACACTCAATAGATTTGACTCTTGCATCATATGACCAGAGGGTTGTTCATGAGCATGTGAATTGTCCAGCTCCTGGCATCTCAAGATAGGCTCACATGATCTCATCAGCTCCAAAATTTGTCTTACTCAGGATAGGGCTTCAGACAGTGTGGATTGAGGAGATGCATGTCTCTAGATAATTGGAGTTGGCTTATGAATAAACGCATATTCTCTATTTCATAAATGCTGGCGGCTGTAGACTAGTCTTAAGTCAGCCCAAGGTTCCAGCCTAGTCTAGCAACAGTCATCCGGGTTTTCTCTGGAGAGGCTGAGTATAAGAGACTCTCAAAAGCATACCTTCCAATGCATTGAACGGAATTTTTTTCCGTTGAGGAGACTTTGTAATGTTGGAGCATAATACATATGACTCTAGTCCTCCGGTGTTGTCAGAAACTTGAACTATCATCAAGCCAGATTTAAGGAGGGCCTGGGAGGCTATATGTGAAGAAATCCTGATACAAAAATGTCCGCTATGGGTGAGTACCTCTCTAACCCAGGACCTATGACACACTCGCTGACCTGGTAGAGTGGTAAGAGAGAGATCAGATGAGAAGACAATGTGGGAGACCTCTAATACAACTCTAACCTAGATTCGAGTGTAGTCCTATAATTAGCCTGGTACTCTTAAGAGAGTGATAATAGGGTACTGTATGGTAGAGACCAGGCAATACATGATCAGGTGAGGTTAACGAGACAGAGAAAGGAAAGGATAAGTAAAGAAAAGGAGATTGGATCAAACTCAAGTGAGAGCTTACTCTTTCCGTGCTATATTGCGCGTAGGGAAAGAGTAAGAAGATAGAGGGTGAGGCTTTTGCAAGAATAGTTGCAGCCTCCTTGCTACAAGCATATAATACAGCACCTCCTACGTGCACCACTGTTGTTTGACAATATGAAGTCCTTGTTCTCGTTTGAACACAATGTTATCCACATCTTTTTCAAATCCTCTACTTCATACACTTTTTCAACATCTTGAAAGCGTCATCCACATTCCACTCGCGTGCACAAAGCTTAAGGTTTCCATCTTCTTTTGTATATCAAATTGCTCTTTTGGAGAATTTGTTTCCAAACCTTTTTGTTCCGTTAGAGGACGTAACATTTTTTCAACAAGATTTGGTCTGATTTCAGGAATCTTGAAGCTTTTGACTTTTGAGTCTCATCTTTTATTATCCTTGAAAAGCGGTTTCATGTCATGAGTGATCTGACTTATACATTTCATTCCTTGCACAAAATCATTTAAATTGGATATAGGCGGAGTATCAAAGACTAAACTTGATCTCAAGCTGTCTCCCATGAGAGGGACAAGTGATTGACATTTGTTTGTTTACTTTCAAAATGACATGAAAATCAAGAAATTCCATCACTTATTACATTCAACTTCACACAGGGACCCTACGCAAGATACACCTAGGTACTACCAGGTAGCCACATAGGGGGTCAAAAATGGTTATCTATTCATTTCATATTTCAAGGTAACTGTGGAGGCAAAAATGGTCCCATATTCGAACAGTTCTCTATATCCTGCCAAGAAAAGTCTTCAAAGAAGGGGTGATCTTTGATAGCGTCCAGTGTCGGCGTCGGCCAAATCTTGTTATAGCCTGAGGTCCAGGTGATAAAATGTTGACACGGGTAATCGATGTCGAGAGACTCTGAAAAGAAAGGGCCTCTCTTTTTATCATCATTGTTCCATCTGATCTCAAATTTCTTACCGGTGACCATCTCATAAAGAATATGGCTCAAGTCTTCCCAATCTTGTTCAAATTCCCAGACGTCCTGTCCGATCAAAGTTCTGTCATGGAAGGTAGCACAACCAAAGTCTATCAGCTTAACATGACCTTGATCATCTAAAAGAATGTTACCCGAGTGGAGATCCGAGTGAGAAATCCCTCGAGTGTGCATATAATCAAGGGCGATAGCGATCTCGGATACAACGATCCTCGCATCGCTGCACGTCCAATTCTGAAAGAAGAGAACGTTGCAGTATCACGTTTCAAGAAGAAAAATTTAAGGTGCTTACGATTCCCTTTTTTGCCACGTTGCAATCGGCCAACGTTCGACCCTTTACGAGCTCCATCACGATGAAAGATCTATCTTCAGCATAAGACGATCCGATAAAGTCGACAATAAAGATACAATCTTTCCCAGCTTTGTAGGCAGAAATCTCATTGTCAATCTCATTCATCATCGGAGAGGAAGACTCAAGGACTTTGATAGCACGGTTAACCTTCGCTTTGATGTCGTAGGCTAGCCATACGGACCCGAAGAAACCTTGACCAATCTTTTTCTGGAATATATATCCATCGAGGCTTGGAGTGGCTGGCTGAAGCTCCTGGCTACAAGAATCGGACATTTTTAAGAATATACGAAGTGTTTTTCCTGGGGATAGGGGGGGTAAAGAGTTGGAAGGTATTTGGAGTGAGGTGGTTGAGAGTTAGTGGTAACGGGATGGTAGAGGTACTTTATTTTCCCGGATAAGGGTCTGGGTTATAAGGTACAATAAAAAAATGTTACGGTACCCTAATATTATGTAATGGTTTAATGTCCAAACAAAGGCTTTGGATAAAAGGCATTTAAAATGTAACGGCCAAACATTGAATTAAGCTCAGGCTCTTTAAGCTCAGCCTAGTAACATAGGCACACACTGATTATAGTCTCGCTCTCATTCTCTTCATTGAAAACAGTAATCAATTCAGGAGAAGAAAAATTGTACGTCAGCTGCGCGATAAGTTTGAAAGAAACTTACAATCCCAAAACGCGTTTTTCCAATAAAAATAAGAATTCAATGGCTGCTTTCAGTTTTCCTTTATCGATACTTCCATGAAATCAATTTCGTTATCAACTTCATTGACAGAACTTGCCTTGATGGCTTTGTTTTTATATATTTATTTTCAGCACGGCTAATGTACATACTTCTTTTTTCTTGAAATTCAGATTTTATACGCGATACTGAGGCCGTTTCTTCTTTCAGAATTGGGGTCCTAATGACGCGTCGATCATTGTGGCTGGGAGCGTCCATGCTCTGTACTATATATACACTCAAAGGGTTTCTCACTGGGTTCTTCACTCTGGAATCGTGTTTTTGATGGCGTGAGGATATGCTTAACTGATAGACTTGGGTTCAATAATTTTTTTTATGTTATTTTACAAGATAAATTCGAACGAAAAACACGACTTGATATTCGTACACGATCTCAGGAATTCTGAATCATCTTTAGTAAGAAATGATTACTGGCAAAACGATCGAGGTTAGATTCAAAAAAATTCTGACGGTCACGAAGGTCCTTTTTCTTTTCAAAGGTGGGGTATCGAACATTATTTTCAGAAAAAAAGTATAGACCTGAGTGAGAAAAGAAACAACATGCCTGGCATTATCACTGGGAGCCATCCAGGATCACTTTTTTCCTCGAAAACCCTTTTCTGGGACCGTATCAAAAGCTGTTCTAGTTCCGGATCAGCTAATCATTTATGGAATTTTTTTTTTTTAAAAAAACCCACTGAAAAAGTTCATTCAGTTTATAAAATTATGAAAAGCCGTCCTTTTGTATCACTCAAAATTTGTATCTCAATTTTTTTTCTCCATGTAGGAGCTGGCATTTTTCATATGATGTTTCAGGAAAGAGTTCTGATGAATTCGTGATACGTTAGAAATGGAAAATCTTAGTTAAAAGCGAACGAAAGCCTGAAACGGTCTGGAGAGAGTATCTCTCGTAAGTGAACAATGTGGGAATAACAACTGACCGTAAGGATTGAGCTAACCTGCTCAGAGTGAAGGGATTGGATACGATAGAATGAAAGAAAAGAAAACAACAACAATGATGAAGAGAGAGAATCAAGTGTGATGCCATGATAATTTCAATTAAGCATTCTAAGAAAACCAAAAAATCGTCACGTTCCATGCAATGAAGGCCTTATGCTTCTTTTTAGCAGAAAAGGCTGCAGTCTTTACAAATTGTCCAAAAAAGCTAAAATACATTCCCCACGTAAGTGAATCTGTAGTCCCTCATGTATTCTGAGTTCAATACTTACTGCTCTATCACTATCTCTTGTGCACATACTAAACCAAAGCTATATTCGTTTGATCGACTGATAGGACCAAGAAAAAGTCCACACGTTGGCGCCAAACCGTCTCAACAGAGGATTGGAGGGTAACTCGATGAGGATGTACGTCACATAGCTGATATAATCAATTTACCATCAGTTTTAAAACCCAGCATATTAGCCCGAGTCACATCAATTTCGCCCGGAACAACCCTAAAAATTTTCTCACAAGACGGCAAGACTGATGTTAAATCGAATTCCAGTCAAATTGAGATCAGTTCCGAGACCTGCAACCCAGATTTTCGATCGCCAGATATCATCAAAAGAAGTGATTTGTCTTTTGTCTTTCTCAGTTTCAAAACAACCAAAAAGAATCAGGTTCTATCTTCGGGCACTGAGCTTAGTGTCCTACCTTGGCCTTTCCAATATTACTCCTGTCGACTTGGCGACGTCAGTATCTGCCCTAAGTTTTCATTTGAGAAAAGTGACAGATTGATGTCTCAATAAAGCTTCCGGAAACATGCTATATAGAGGAGCACGCCGCTAGGAATAAAGTGCCAATCGATCTTACGCACGACTCTTCGGCGCATCTTTTCGTGTTCGGAGTTTCGCTGTAACGAAAGACAGAAGAAGAAAAAAGAGGTCTGGATTGAAATGATTCGAAGGAAAATTTCTATGGGTACCACTGGAATAAAAAAGATGGGGAAAAGTTTCACGAAATGGGTCGTGGATTGGGTATTGATCCGACATGTTGGATTCTGGAAGTGACGCAAAATGGGATATGGTAAGACGTGCTATCATGAGTGCAATCTTTGGAGAGGTCGAGTGGACAGTGGTCTAATAGTACCGAACTCAGAAAGCTCGATGCATCAGAAAGTCTGGATACGAATCTCTTTTAAGTCGCAAACTAAAGTTCTATAAAACTCTGACTTCGAGGTGTCTGATGTGCTCTGTCTTTGCCAAGAACAGCCAAATTTAGCAATGCTCCACGCTGTCTATCGAAGGATGTCTACGAGCCGGTCGAAGGAAGCTCCTGAAGGTTTAGTGACAGCGATCAGTCGAGCTTGTTTGGACAAATGTGAGCTTGAGGATAAATCAAGGCCAGAGCTGCCCTAAGTATGACTCATAGTTGAGTCTTGACTGCGTATTTTGAGCAGCTAGGAGTGGCCCAAGAAGGGAGTCAGGACCGGCGCAGGCTAAGAGTTGAGGCTGGGCATGGAGAGATACAAATCCAAGTGCCTTCTGTGACCAAATGAACGGGCGATATCGCTGCTCAGGTTCTGAATGAGGTGCATTACTGCGGTATTTTATCTGGGTGGTCGGCAGTCACGAAAGCTTTCATAGTCAACGGGCAAAGAAATCCTATCAAAAGAGTGACGCTTGAGGGGCTATGCTATTAGTCATACATTGGGCAAAGGAGAATGACAAAAATGCTTCATATCGCTAACAAGATTGGATAGTAGTGTCCAAAAATAGCGAACAGCAAAAAAAAAAAAAATACGAATCACAAAACCACAAAACCACAAAAGAAAGACCACAAAAAGACAGAAGAACAGAAGAAACCCAAGAGAGTGCTTAAAAAAAGAACGTAAAGGAAGAAAATGAGAAAGAGTTGGTGGTGAAGAATTAAAGTGTGGCGGGAACACATGTCTTCTCTGAGGTCAAGTTAAAGCCCGTCTCGCACTCGACTACGTTTGGAAGAGAATGGGGAACCAGACGTATACGAAAGATTAGTACGGTGAGATAGGATATGGAAGTGAAGCTGAGGCGGAAAAACGTACAAGCCAAACATTGCCCAACGGCGCACCCTGCATATTTAACTCCCGGGATAGTGTTGCAATTGAGACCCTCACCGGTGCTGGAGCAGCCACCACAAGATCTGTAAAAAGACGTTTCACAAGTCAGAGACTGGTTATCAACCCCGGAGCAAGGAAAGAGGGGGAGACTTACTCAATTTCCTCCTGTGTGTCGATACATTCATAACCTTTTGAAGCCGAGAAAGGACTGATAGGACAAGCTATTGGTGAATCAAAAACCTCATTTAGCGAATTTGGCACTGATGTTTAGCATGCATTAAAAAGCAATCTTACCATTCAATCCGGCGGGGCAAAGGCCCATGGGGAGCTGGGCACGTTTTACGCGTCGTGAACGAGCGGAAGGAGTCGAGGCGCACTTGCTGGCTGTGATGGTAAAATTTCGGTTACGAACGTCAATAGGAGATGAATAACCCTCAAGAAACTGTTGACTACTTACGACACAAGCTACAATAATCCGGTGAACTTGATCCTTGCAGCGCCAACTTTCCGATAAGATTAGCGAGAACGCTCGAAGTGGGTTGTAGTTGCTTGGGGGTGAGAATACAGGTACGCTTAGATTTATCGTATGCGGAAGATTGACAGACTATGGAAGATGGCCACTAGAGTCAACTAAATATATTGAGAAAAAGCGTTAAGGGGAAAGCGACGAAAGACTCACTGTCAGAATGACAGGCCGCGCTACAAGCAAGCGCAGATGTAGCTACAGAGGCAGAAGCCTGAAGTTCAGACTTCAAGGCGATAAAAGTGAGGGATTATTGTCAGTCATGGTCCACTCCAGCTATAATTGTTTTTCATGTCAGTTGATGATCGCTTGACTGGAACTCACAGCTACGGAAGCTTGGACGATGGCAAGTTGTTGAAGCGAAAGCCCGTTCTTGTTAATGTCTGCAGTGAGTTCGGCTAAAGCCTGGACGTTGAGAACCGGAATTCCAAGCACATTGAGAGATACATCCAAGCAAATCTCGAGATCGACGTGAACCACCGGAGTGGGAGTGAGGAGCCCAGACATTAAGCCAGAGGTGGTTCGGGACGCGAGCTTGTGCGCTCTTCGTTTCGAGGGTGTGTTTGAACCAACGGCCAGAGTGTTGGAGATTGTCGAAGAGGCGGTTGAAACGAGCCCGACGGACCCCAGGAGAGAGTCTTGCACGACAGTATTGAAATCATATTTTCCCTTCACGAAAGAGTTCAGGCCGACGAGTTGGTGCAGCGGCTTCGCTGAGATTGTAGTAGCAGCGAACAAGAAAATTAACTGATATAGAGATTGAGAAACCATGGTGATATACTATTGTCAAATATTGGGAATCTCTTAAACGAGTCAAGGAAATTATGTGATATAGAAAACAAAAACACTTGATAAATTGCAAAGGAGAGGATTAAAGGATCGAAGGTAGAACGAGTTGACTTTTGTGATGAATTGATATGAGGAGGGAAGAGGCAAATCGTACGTGTCTTATATAGCCTCCAATCCACCTATGAGCTTCCGTACCACGATGGGCCTCAATCCGGGGAGGTGTGCCTTCAGGCGCAAACGGATTCCTCATGAGCGCAGGCAACAGAACGAACCGACCTGTTGAACGAAAATTGTCCGCTCTGCCAGGACCTCGCGTCTCGCCATTGGAACCTGGCGTCCTGAAATGGGATGTGTTCGCGCTTGCAGTATTCTATAAGGCACATCGACTCTTAAGAAGCCCTGATTGAAAGCTATGGCGATGCCGAGATCTATTTGTGAGCCGAAGCAAGGCACTCTGTAGTCAGTGCCTGATATTTATCCAAGCATGTGATGAGGAACGCAACATCATGCTTCCCTCCTGCAGGTCCAAGTCATATCCGTAGAGCTGATAGAGGCAGTCCTCTTCCTTACACCTCATGGACGGGTATCGAACCCAGGAACTGGACGGAGTTGGAGTCCTCACCGGGACAAGCCGACAAGCATGCGTCCGATTCCGAACGACATCGACTTACCGAAGGCTCTGTCCTGTGAGTTGATGAGGGAACAGCCAACCCTACGCGCACCCCCAAACGGTAGGAACTCTGGCTTGGGTATCACTTTGGCACCGACAGGCGCGTTGCATAACTGTTGCGAATGATGATATCGGCGGTATCACATTTCTTGTATGCAAGCTTCGAAGGCGAAAACACTTGCACTAGTTACCATTACGTGCATTCCGCGGAAGAAATTGCTTGACTTTTGGTTTATAATCTCACATACTCTTGGAAGAGACACTGAATGAAGCTAGTACGATTAACATTGTGCTTATCTGGTGGCAATCGCACAGGGAGGTAAAAGTGATGTTGAATAGGTAACGACCCGGGAAACCCTACCGTGTGAAGGTATCTACTTTCAAGACTCAATCAGTTTAATGAATCAAGGAAAGTTTGATGAAGCCAAATAAACACTTTTTGACCCACAGGACTGCATTGATTGCCAGAATGTTGAAGGCAAACAGAACGCCAGAACGATTTGGTGGAGGGGAATGAGTGAGGACCCAGCCAGCTTGCAGTTAAGTGTAACCATTACGGTTAAGTGGGGGCCGGTCGGGTAGTGGAATACCCACCAGCCGACCATACTTCCAGCTTAAACCCATAGCGATGAACAAGTCGTTTGGAGGACTCGACTGAAAGTCAAGAAACCAGCTACGGGTTTGAGCTGGAAATATGACCGGCTACCCAATCAGCCACCACTCAATAGTAAGGGCTACACTTGACTGCAACCTTGATAGGAGCTTTGCTGGGTCTTGGGGAAAGAAATTATGACTCGGGACTCACCTTCTGTTCCTGTATGCATGTTCCCCGATAGAATTGCTACCGGTTTCACGTCTGTGGTAAGGTACCTGAGAGCCTTTTGATCATCCCGCTCGTCAACCGTGGTGTAAAAATTGTTTGAAAATCCCACAGCCATTTTTGGAACCTTTGTGAGCAGTCAGACCAAGTGAAAAGGCAAAGATGAAATTTATAAAGAGCAGCCCTGAATTATCAAAAAAAAAAAAAAAAAAAA
>MU167211.1:175284-202604 GCA_015951145.1 Cronartium quercuum f. sp. fusiforme G11
AAAAAAAAAAAAAAAAAAAATCTTCAAGTTGTCCAGCTGACATACCTTCAGGTCGCTCAAAATCATGAACAAAATCTAGTCACACATGCTTTTAAGTAATGGACCATACTTTCCTACAATACACCGTACCCCGAGTAATCTTACGTCTTGTTTACGCGCAGAAATGTACCACTCAAATACATACACGGACTCTAGACCCACATGGATTACAAAATAGAAATAAGGTCTTCGTAGTAAGTGCCTTTCTGATGCGTGTCAGGTTCCCTACCTAGTCAGCAAGGGAATTAGATGCTCAAAAGCGCCCGTTCATCACATATATGCTCAGGAGCATGTCCTATCACGCTCAGCTATGTGATGAACAGGCGCAGTCTGGGAAGCACGTCGAATATACCAGGATGGTTAGCTGTATCTCATCATGTTCCAATCAAAGAGAAAGGGAGAGGAGAAAATGAGAGGAACAGAGACTGACCTGGGATGCGTGCAGAGTATACCAGGATGGAAAGGTGAGGAAAAAAATCCCTTTCATCTGGCTCGCACATCCCAAGTACAAGATGCAGTCTGTAGTAGAAGCACAATCACGTATAGAGATATATGAAGACCACAATACAACTCGAAAATATGTGCACTGGAAGAGAAAAGTAATAGGATGAAAGCAGATAACTCATCTTGGGGCCTGGATTCAACTCACCCAGTCCCATAGTTGAAGAGTCCTCTAAACTACTGAGATGATAACAGATGCTTCAAGAGAGCATCCAAAATCATGGCTACAATTCCCAGATTTAGTTATCTTCAAGCCCTACATATATTCAAATACCACAAATGGGTTTAGGCCGTCTTTACAAAGAGACTCTAAAAAAATCTTGAGCTGACCATAAATTTTCGACCAGCTAAGCTAACTCGGGCTTTAGCTAGAGCCCGTCCCCTCTCTTCTCCTTCTCTGTATACAACCTGATATTGCTTCCTTTCATAAAGGCTCTTCTATTTCTTTTTCTCACGACCCAAGGTACTCAGGCAGTGTCCGGTCTCATATGCGGAACTCAAGTCAAACCTCCCAAGATTATGAAGAGTCCACTGTTCAATTTTCCCCTGAATTCTCCTTTATCTCTTCTCAATTCTTAATGCTAATCCTACCTTGATGGTCATCTATCACCATCCAGACGGGCTTCCCTTTTCCCTACGGATCAATTATGAATGCCAAAAAAGTTGGATGATGGAAGCCCTCTTAAAAACCTGGCAATTTACTGGCTGAAATGAGTCTGCACAGATGATCACAAAGTGAGAAGATCAAGATCATGAGAAGAAAATGTAAAAAATGAGAGGTGAAAATTCCTCCATCTCAAGTTCAAGTATGTACACGTCATGTTGAAAATGAGAAAGACAAAAAACTGTCCAATTTGTAATCCACCTCTTAATCTTTGAGTCTAAATTTGAGTTACATCCCGACCCGGGTACAGGGCTCAAATTGCTACGACGGTCCACGGTCCAAGGATTTTTGCTTCGGCGCGTTCCGGATCGAACCAGGTGATGATTAAACTCGGATAGCCTGATGAGCGGTCAAGTCTTCAACAATCCTAACGAAGACTCCACGAGAAATGTCAGAACAACCTCAGCACGCGGTAGTAGTGGGTGCAGGACTGGTAGGATGTTTGGCAGCTTGCATGCTGGAAAGTCGTGGCTGGACAGTCGACATCTACGAAGCCCGAAAAGGTCAGAACTCTTCAAAATGACCCGCCTACTACTACAGGTTTCTGGTGTTGATGCTCAAGATGGTTGGTCCTTCGCTTGCAGATTTTAGGATACCTTCCAATTTACCCACTAGGGCTAGATCTATCAACCTGGCGTTCTCGGCGCGTGGGATTGAGGCTATTAGGTCAATTGACTCAGATATGGTCAATAGATTGTTGCAAAAAGTTATACCAATGAAAGCGCGAATGATCCATCATCCGGAAGGGAAATTGAACTCTCAACCGTACGGTTTGGATGGGGAGGTGATGATATCCTCAAGTTCTCGGTTACCCAGTCAATGGCTTTCACTGACGATTATAGCAGTCTATTCTTGAAATCACAGCACATTAATTCGATCGATAGAAATCTTTTGAATCAGGCTCTTCTTACGGAGGCCAGCAAGAGGCACAATATCGAGATTCACTTTGGGCACAAATTTCTTAGCGCTCAATTTGATGATCGATACCTTATCTTCTGGGATGAGACTACCAAAACGGAACGTCATGTTAAGGCGGATTTGACTATCGGGGCGGACGGATCGTATAGCAGAGTCAGACAACAGATCATGAAGAAGACGAGGTAGGTTCGGAAGCTGCTTGAAATGAACTCATCGTTTATGATCGCAGTCACCGTTGACCCGAGGTGCTCGCGTGACACAGGCTCGACTTCAGTCAAGAATATATTGATGATCTCTATATTGAACTATCAATCCCGCCTGCTACCGATAAAGTGTCCGGGGAGCCAACGTTCGCTCTTGATCCCCATCATCTACATATCTGGCCCCGTCATTCTTTTATGCTAATTGCCCTACCTAATCAGGTGAGGTATCACTTCGCACACTTCACCAGATCTCAAAGGCTGATTTTATGTTATATTTATAACACTTCTAGGACAAATCTTTCACATGCACACTTTTTGGGCCATTTAAGGGTGTCTTTGATCAGCTTGAACCTCCAACTACACCTCATGATGAAGCAAGGATCATTTGCTTCTTTCGCAAGCATTTTCTGGACGCGCTTGAATTGATGGAGTCCACCGAATTGATTCGATGCTTCGCGGAGAATCCCCGGGGTAGCTTATTGACCATTAAGGTGGCAATGATTTCCTCTGCTTATTCAGTGTCTTCGAGAGTGGCAATAGGAATTTGCTAGGTCACAGACACTTTCGAAGTCTCACCATGGGTGGACTGACGGGTTGCGTCGGTTTCTTTAGTGCAATCCGTACCATTACAAGGATAAAGCTGTCATCTTGGGTGACGCTGCTCACTCGATGGTACCTTTCTATGGTAAGTGCTTCATGAGCATCACAAATCTTAGCCTTACACATCCATTTCACGCTTTTTCTATATTTACAGGCCAGGGCATGAATTGCGGCTTAGAGGATGTTCGAAAACTGAGCCAGTTATTGGACGACCACTCCTTATCGCTAGAAGGCGTCCTAGAGAGGTACAGCTCGACGCGTCATCAGGACCTAATCGCAATTTGTGATTTAGCTATCGAGAATTATAAAGAGATGCGAGACAAGGTGACGAGGGTTGATTACGTGATGAGGAAAGCTTTGGATGGCATTTTGGCCAAAAGTTGGTTCCTCAAAGGTAAATGGTTACCACTCTAGTTGAGTTTTGTTTATTTTTGGGAGATACTTTGTGAGGTGTCTATATAACTCAGCATGCTCACGATGTTTTCTTTGACAGCACAATGGTGACATTTAGACCAGATCTCGACTACAGCGAAGTAGTCAAGCGCGAAGCTCGACAAAGTAAGATTGTTAATTGGATGCTCAGACTCTTTGCTACTTCTGCCTTTGTTGGGTTTGTGGTTGTATCCAAAAATTTGTCCAGATGGAAAGAACTCCTACGTCGTTAAAACTCGTCATTCAAATTCTTGTCTCATTTTTGCACTTCCTAGATATCATTGGGTATGGGTGCGCCAAAGTGTAGACAGCTTTTGCATTCTGCGGGTTCTGGTTTATCTCGAGTTTTGTCAAGGCGCATTTTGTTGGTCCAATTGTTTTGGGACATCACAACCACCAATCCAAGCTGACCAGGAGAGATGACTCATCTGGGTACAACGGTGGATCAGGAGGATCCCGGCGCGCATCTGCTTAGAAGATGACTCAAATCTCTTACCAAAAACGCGAAGACATCACAACAGTCGCAAACTGACGCACATCGAATCAAACCTCCTCGTCGAGCTGTTTAGAGGCTCGATGTCCCCTTCACTCTCCACTCCTGCCTTCATCCACATTGTAAAGCAGTGCGGTACCAGCCTACTGCACAATTGCCCTCACCTAGACACACCTTCTCACTCAATTCATTCCAGTGATGTCATTTGCCTAGGGTACCGGCTTTATGTGGTTACCCAAGCTCCGTATCCGTCACTCTGGGGCACTACGCAGATCATCCCTCAATGCTGTGCTAAGGCGCGTATCGAGGGAAGCTCCGAACAAGGTGCAGGAATCGTGATTTTAGCAGGGAATGTTGTGAGGGGGACACTGTATACGGGTTACAAGACGAAGGACAGCGTTGTGTTCGGAGGTCAGAGTGTCGAGACTCAAGTTGAAATATCTGTGGCCATTGATTCTCTCTTCCGTCTGCGCTGTTCTCGGCGCTCCATGGCAGCAGCACTAAGCTTGGGTGCAGGCGGCAGGGGGGGTGCGGCAGAAGAGCAGCAACCGGCGAAAGTTGAACCATCTCCGAGCGTTTTCGGGTTCTTGATACTATCATTATCACCTAATTCGGTTTCTTTCGTCATCCGAAGCACTTTTTTCAATATACATGAAGGAGATCAGAATCAGGAATACGCCACAAAATCCAGTCAGTCGAACTCGAAGCCGTCCAGGAGAAAAGAAAGCTCTGTACAACAACGATTAATTCACGAACCCAACCGTTTACCGTCATCAGCATGTCGTGCCTGAACAATATTTCTCCGTAGGTACCGAGAGACTTCTAAGACACCCTCTATTTCCGCATCAAACTTTTCGGCGCTCGGAAGGACGGAGTTATAAAATAATGCCTTGGTTTGTGAGACGAATCGGATGAAAGTCGGCCGATCGTGTTTGAAAGTAAATCGTGCGGATCTCAGGATTGTCTTTCTCATCCGAATTAACATGAGACGTGAAATGATTGGTTTTTTTTATTTTTTATTTGTCGGAGTGCCCATGAATGTTTTTGTTCAACAAGAGTTGTCCGATTTGGTAAAGCAAAAGACGGTACGATTCAGCAAAGCGAGATCGTTAACTCGAAGCGAGGGCGCCAGCGCGATGGAGATGGTCGCCCCTCAATTCGAGTCATCTGGAATGAAAATTCATCAGCTCACCCGATAAGCACTGGCTGCTCGGACTTTTTGAGCGATGCTCAACGAACTTGTGGACATCTTCTTGGGGTTCTCTTTCGGGCTGGTTAACCAGTCTGTTTGCAAAACTCTCTCGTCCGGGGTCTTACCCGAGAGCATCCGTCAGGCGGAACTGGCCGACAACCATGACACACTTGCCAAAAGCCTTACGGGGTCGGGGCGGGTTCAACAGAGTGGCCTTACAACTGGCCCGGAATCAGACCAACCTTTTTTGGGGGGAGAGGGAGTGGGGTTGGGATTGGACAAGATGTCCAAGGCCCAACAACACCTGGTATGTTCAAATATAAGGCAAGCTAGACAAGGGCCTGACATTGTGAGTTTCCGTAGGAGGTACACCAGAGGTGGCAGAGGTCCATCCAGTCAAGATAGTCAGCTAAAGGAATACAGGATACAAAGTACAAAGCTCGGAATCCCAACTTGAGTTGGGCTTCTGGTATTCTGGGAAGACATAGTTAGGGCCCATCAGTATGGTGTAGGTGCATTCAAACCTGTGTAATAAGCCCAGAATCTCAAATTGGGCTTTTTGGCTTTATTTAGGGTTTAGGGATCCTGGCAAGAAAATCCCGGGATTTTGACTTTGTGTCCCTTAGATAAATATAAACATTTGAGTTGGTGAGACACATCCAATTGGACTGAATCGGTTCAGGTGATTTCTAGGGACAGAGCAGATGTTTTGTTTTAGTGCGCTTGTTGAATATGTTGCGCACTGTGAGATAAAACTTGTGTAAATACAGTATGGCTCTTTTGGGACACAATTAAGAGACAGGAGCTATTGGATAAAATTCTAGTGGGGTCTCTCAAAAGAGTTACAAGCAGGTGATTGATGGCCGGGAAAATTAGAGACATTCAGATATGAAAAACTGGAAGTTGAAACAGTGAAGTTTGAGAAAGGACAATAGATTTGAGTGGTGACATGATAAAGAGTTTGTGATGTTGAGGCAAAGGTGTTTTATCTGGTAGGTATGCTGTGATCATGAAAAAGGAAATCATCCGGTGTTGATGAAGTACTTGGCTAAGTGAGGAAAGAGCGTTGTTGCCGTCATCCATGAGTAGAGCCTCTTTGCAGATTGCTAGAGCTTGTGTTGTCATGACTAGTTCCATCTTGTTGCTGGTGAAAGCTCCCAGTAGTCCATGGGCTCTCGTTCTGGTGCTGTTATCTGAATCAGCAGCTGCTCCGCCTCCTGTTTCTGTGCATAAATATCTGTCAGTGAATACTATTAACGCACATTCTAGTTCTTCTTCAAATTTTTGTGGCTGGACCCTTGTTTTTGCTTCATCTCTCTTAAAGTCTGAGTTGAATAACTAACTCCTATGGGTTCCATCCAGGATAAATAACAGTCTGGATTGATTGTTTCACACTGAGGTAAGTGCAATTCTTCAAATGGGTTCAATTCAGTGAGTAAGTCTACTGGTCCTTTGTGGGATCTTGGATTCAGAAGTTGAAAGTTTGTGTTGGAGCATAATGTTGGGATGTGAGGGTGATAGCCTAGAGGCTAACTATGCTTGTACAGAGTTACACATCTGATATCTGGGATGCATACCGGGTGGAAGGTTCTCTTTTTCGTCACCTTTCCACTTGGGTAGAATACTGTACGCATCCCAGGTTAGTCCTCATCCCTTTCTATATACTATTTTCTCTACTGCTCTGTTGTATATCTGCTAGGAGCCAAGTAATACTAAACCTTTCCACTGGGGTACATTACTGTACGCATCTCAGCAAACAACTGTTCCATCAGGATAAGCCATAGGATGAGAGAAACTGACATATCTGATAAGAGAGATGTTGAGGGAGAGTACCACATGTGCAGGCCATCCTTAGGCTAAACATGAGTTTGAGCCCAGTTTTGGGGGAAAACTCAAAGCTGACCCTAGATGTGAGTTAGAGTGCCCCCAAGGTGGGTGGCATGAGCTACAGACACTGTGCAACATCTAATCAATCTTCAACACAAAACTCATACCCCTCACTCCAATTTTCTACTATCGCTGAAAACATCAATGAAACACAACCAATACCTTCATCACCAAATGATCCAAATCCTGATTCAAAATCATATCCCTCACCTGAAGCTGGTAGCTCTGCTGCTACTGTCACAGATCCACAACCGAAATCCCCTATAACAAAAAAATCACCAACTCAAAAGCAATACACATCACCAGCAGCTGCAATCTTTGCAACTGTCACAGAAACTCAATCTATGTCTTCTGAACCAAATGATCTCCCGTCTCAGAAACAATGTGCTTCACCTGCTGCTTCTATCTCTGCTACTATTGCCCCTGCTCTTCTTCCTGCTACATAATCAACTATTGAACAAATGTGGAAAGAGATGAAAGTTGTGCTGATTTAGCACCTAGGATTGGGAAAAGTCTTGAACCTGATTCAATATTCAATACACTTAACAGAAATAATTTAGTTGGAAATGAAAATAGGGATGGATTTAATGACACCCATTTAAAAACATCTTCTTAGGTAAGTTCCCCTTTTTTTTTCTTTTTGGTTTGATAGTATTACAAATCAATATACAGCTAAAAGGAAAGTCTCAGAGAATAATACTACTGATACAGAATCTAAAACTAAATGACAACTTGAAACTTCTGATGAACAAAGTAAAAGACAAAAGACATCTGATTTTGATTAAAATGGAGTTTGTGTTGTTGCTAATAAAGAGGAGGAAAAGAATAAGAAATTAGCAAATAAAAAACAACTTGAGATTTTTAAAGCAAGGAGAAAGAGTCAAGAGATAGAATCCAAGAAATGTGAGCCTTCTGTTCTTTTTTCGGATCAGATCCACTCAAAGACTTATCATTTTTGTGTGTATGTGTGTGTGAAAGTCATTTTCAGTTCGATCTAGTGATATTAGAGGGATTGAAACTGGAATGAGATCAGCTATCAAAACAGTTGAAGGAGCATTGATAAATTCAATAGCTTCATCACCACTTGAATCTAAACTGTCAATTCAAAATGGTATGGGATTTGGTGTGCCATCAGGTTTTGTAATTTCTTCATCTGTTGAGTTGTGAAGTCTTACTCAAGTTCTGCCCTTGCTCAGCACCTTGGGAGTTCCTCACTGTCTGCAGTAAGTAAACACCCAAAGCCTGTTTCATTGAGTTTTTTGGATGTGGTGGGGCAGCCCCCATGGTGTCCGCTCAAGATTTCAGTAAAAGGGTAGTAGTATTTTGTATGGCCATTTGCCCCATAATAAGTCCCCCTACACCAGATTTTATACAAAAAAAAAAATAGTGCAGAGAATATTGGCCCCTAAAAAACCCACTATCATGGCGGTGGTGGGTACTTGTGGGGCAAAGAATTAAAACAACATGGCCATTTGGCTCCACTTAGTACTTATATTGTAGAGCATGCAATAATTGAACTGAGTGTAGGCTCTGATTAAGGAAATGGACATAGGCTTGGCACAAGGATCTGAAGATAGCTGGTAGTTCTACATGCCAATGGAAATGAAACTGAGGAGAGACTTGAATCAGAAATACACCTGCTCCCGAAGTTAAGGAAAATATCTAAAATATGAGAGCCAAAACTGCCTTCCTAAATGCCATGGATGAATACATCCAAGGCTTCATTGTATCAAGTCTGTAAGAGCTTGCTCATCCAAGGTTTTCATCCGCTGGATTGATTGGTGCTGTTCTTCCTCTTGGGTGATTGCCTTGGGACTGAATTCCCTCAGAGGCTTCATCTGATACATTCTTAGATGAACATCTCCATGGCAATTAGGATGGGAGTGTAATTCAAACATGTATCATAGAAGCCATGAGTGAGTAGGAGTAAAAAGTAGAGGGTTCTATGAGATGAAGTCTAAAGGTTCATTTCTTCATTACATATCTTTAGAGAAGAAAAAAAATCAAGAAAAAAACTGAAAGATAAAGAAAAAAAGTCAGAAAGAAACTTTACCTGTAAGTCAAGCACATCTCATAGAAGCCACAAGTGAGTAAGAGTACAAAGTAGAGGTTTCTATGAGATGAAGTCCAAAGGTTGAAGATTTTGACATCATGTGAGAAGCAAAGAAAATCAAATAACATAAAAGACTACATTTGTTAAGAAAAATTTAAAAGTGAAGTGCATACAACAGTCCTCTAGAAAAAATGAATTTGTAAAGAACAATTTTTATGAAAAATTGAGATAAAATTGAAACAAACAATGAAATAAAAAAAACTCACAAATTAGTTAATACTCAAGACATAAAATATCAACCAAAAGCAACTACAATATGAAGCAGGAAGAGATGATGAAGGGGACTACTTATTTAAGTGATTTCAATAAGGAAAAAAAGTAAAGGTAGGAATCCAAAATGGGAAAGACAAGAAACGAAAGAACAGAGAAAAATTACTGTCGCAATTACAAGTTAACTATCAGTCTTTGCTGTAAAGATTTGGCAAGAAAGCACTTTTGTGAAGCTCTTAAATTACCAGGGAAAATATGTCACCAGAGAGCATAGCATAACAGTTTGGGTGTTGAATGGTCTCTTGTCAACAAGTTCCCTTCGTGCCACAAAGGGAAATTGTGAGCTCTTTTCAACAAGCAAGGAACAAATAGGTAGAGTAAAATGACCAAAAACTAGTAAGCTCTGGTTGGGCTCTTTCAATACACAAGTAATTTCAAGATTGAATCAGAAAGAGACTTTTACAAAAAAAAAGGCGTCATTTGACAAGGTACACTACCAACATGGCTAGGTCAGAGGCTGGAATCTCAATAATACTCAGATGATGATCACCAAGATAACTCGGGTCCAGATTGACTTGGGTGAGCCATCAAGCTTCATATTGGCTTGGATCCTAGTGCCCAAGCACTGCTTGGATTCTGGGATCAAAGCCAGTGATGTTGGCAGTGGTAGGCATTATAAATTCTTGTCGAGATCTCAGGTAGTGATTCTCAAAGGTCCGGCAATATCTTCATGTCTTAATCATAGCAGTGACATAAATAGTAAACTCACGAAAAAGGATAAGTCTGAAGGAGATGAAGAGTGAAATAAAGGGGGAGAAGTGGCTGTAAAACACTTAGACTGGGAAGGGAGTTGCACGTCCGTGATTGAAGGTGAAGACTGAGACATGGGCATAATACTGTTAGGATTTCATTAGCCTTCTTGTATTGTGAGGAGGTCTGAGATCCCATTATATAGAAGGGTACTCAAGGCCACTCTGACTTTGATTCCTCATCAAATTGAGACTTAGAGTAAGTCTGTAATCCCTTCTAAACTCTTCACCAGTAGCAATATTCTGAATATCTTTTCTTCTATATCTTTTTCTCTTTGATCCTTACATAAGCAGGTCATGTTGTTAGGTATATGTCATGTATATTTTTCTCTTCTAGATGTCTTCATATTTTCCATGACATGTTTCCTGTTTACACCCTTCACATGACCTAACGTGATGATACCCAGAATATCTCTCCTGTGGTATACCTGATGAGTCAGCTGTTGGATCTAAAGTCTATACTTCATCTACTAGACTTTTGGATTCGACAAAGGATATACAAGAAATAATGATTTACTCATATATCCTTCTCTGGCTAGCTCACAGGTCAGTCTCAACTCGAGCCACTGCCTCGCGTACTTCTCTCTTTCAACCTGTCAGCTCGCAGAAGTCATTGTCCTGCTTGTACCAGGAACACTCATCAAGAGCACTTTTGAAGCAATCGATCCTTTACAATTCTTTACCCTAACTAGGCTACATTATCTCACTGCTCTGCAGGCAGAGTAGTGGATGTTTTTTTCCTTCTAGCTGAGGGCGAATTTCCTTCAATTGATGTGAATGAAACTTGATCTTTGCCAGGGTCTGCGGCATCAGCTTCCATGTTTTTTTTCAACCTATCAATTAGTTCATGGAAGCACAGCACCGCCAGATAGATCAAGTTGAGTGACAAGAATAGCCCCAAAGAATGATAAGGCAAGGTCAGTGAGTGTTTTTCTGCTAATGTTAGATTTAAAAAGTGAAGTGGTTTTTGTAGAACGCTATCACTATGAATTCCTTCTGTATATGACACCAGGTATACGGAGAAGCTTCTGGGAATGGGAGACATGCAGAAAGAGCTTACTTTTTGAGTTCCGGTGCAAGCCTTGGTATCTGACCTTTGTTTCCCTGTGCAATCAAAATCTACGAAAACCACGAAAAGGTTTCATGGTGAAAGACGGTTGACTGGTCAGTTTCTCAACCTAAGGTGCACTCTCTTGTCAAGGATAATGTTTTTCTTCAAAAAAAAAAAAACGAAACATACAGTGATAACCGTCTGTTGACCTATGGATCAAGATGCAATAGTCATTACAGAGATTTGTGAACATCGACCCTTTGAAAGCAGCCAAACACATGAAACTGACCTAACAGCTTGAGGCACTTGTTTGATCTCTACCAAGGGGAGAAATTGAACCATCAAGGTCAGCTTGAGTCATACTTGTAAGAAAAAAGATGGGATCCTGTAAAGCAGATTGGTATGGGGAAAGGCTTTTAGGTTGCACACGGAGATTCAATGATTTCATGAAAATCAAGCGTGACTCTTATCAACCTTTGAGCCCATGACAAGTTGAATCCAGATGCGCAAACCAAAAATACCATTTCAGGTAAGTACTCAAAATAAACTCACCATTCCCTTTTCCAGCTTTAGAATCAGTGCCTTATTTCTTTTTGATTTTTTAAGATTCTGAAAGTATGAGGAAGTAAAAAGAGCTTTGCTTCAAAAATAGAATTCAATCTACTCTCTTGAAAACATCAATGAGACATCACAAACATCAATTGCCGCAACGAATCCTGCCTCAGCATATTTTGACACGTCTGCGTCTGCGCCGATTTTTTTGAGTTGAGCTTTGGTGATATTAGCCACGATATGGGCGGGTTCGATTGCAAAGTTTGAAGATAATGTCAGGTTGTAAGGTTCGAGAAAAACTTTTGATGCCTTCTCCCGGGAATTTCCAGTTTTTCCATCAGAGATCTAGAATGATCAAGACAATCGACGATGCAGAAAGAATGCTCGGTCAGGTCTTTTTGATTCTCTTGACGAGAATTTATGACAATCAAGTGAATCAAAGATAGCCTGCGGCAATCTGGATGTACCTGGATGCGAGCAAAGGCCGCCGGATCAACTTTTTCTAGGTCGTTTCCCCCTCTTCGGGAAAGCTCCTGGCTATTTGAAGGCTGAATGAGACCCCGTGACACCACAAAAGACGAGCTGTAAAGCGCGAAAATGTATGTTAAAAATAACAAGCGACCAGCGCAAAAGTAAGACATCCGGGCCCAAATCAAGTTCAAAAGCGTAATTATGGAAGACACTGGTGCAGATTTGAGACAGTGAAATGGTTGAGTGCAGCTAACCGACATGAAGAGTAGGACGTTTTCAATCTTCTCAGACTCGTTATCCCTGCGGTACTCGCCGTGAAAGGGTAACGTCGTGGTCAACCCACGTGCTGATCCGCCATCGTCGAGCGCCCACGCAGGTGTGATTAATCTGTTACCTTTTCTCCGGACTTTTCCCTCTTTGCACCAACTAGAGACAACGCAGCAGGAATCCAACCCATGGCACCTCTGGACTGGCCTAGGGATGTTCTAGAGACTAGGTGACAAAATTATGAACATCCAGACATCCGATGGCTCTTCTTGATGCGAGCCCCAAGAACTGTACCCAATGAGATAAAGAAATCCTCATCGGTCGGTATGTTGCCACAGCGATATCTTTGCTTCCATGCTTCTTGCAAGGTTGTAGGAAGGGGCCGGCGCTGATGTTGTCGCTTGCTACTGTCCATCCAGCGGCCAGATCTCATCCAGCGGGCCAGGCTCGGTTACCGTGACACTTGTGGCTGCCTATGGCCATCGTTCATCGTGAAAATGCTGTTTGGCGCTCACTTCCTCCTAGGGAGCGAGCGGTGAGTGCGTGTCATTTCTATGAAGGACAACTCTGTTTCATTCACATTCTAACGCTTTACCTTACATCCGCTTACTGATCGTATGATATTATCCCTGTGAGGTATGTTTGTCGAGGATCGAAAGACAAGGTCTAACTTAGCAAAGCCCCAAAACTGGTTTTGGGTATAAATCCCCCCCTCCGTGTCGAGGCCTCCGAGACAGCTGGAGGGACCTTGTTGAGTTGAAGATAAGTTGCCCTCTGTAGGCAGGATATTGAATTCAATTTCAGCCCTCACTACCATCTTGCACAATCATGACCACCGACCTCCAAAGAATCGACTTGATTTGTATCACAAAACTTCTGTCAAAGTCAGGTCAAGTCTTTCAATCAAGTTATTTTTATGAAGCGCATAAAGATTTAGCTATAAGCTGATTTGGTAAACCTGTGTGCTTTGTGAACCATAGAGCCAGTAAATCTTGTGGCTCTAGCACAATGTTCCAAAGGGATGTTGAAAGATTTCACAGAGAAGATACTGTCCCAAACTTGTCAAAACTTAATGGTGTATGTTCCACATTCCAATTCTCCTGAAAGACCATAATGTTTGGGCTGCGTAAGATGCTCACTGATTGATCTTGGGATTTTGCATTCAATTTGGATAGCATTCAAAATCATATCTCCATATCTGTTAACACTCACAGTAAGCAATTCCTAGACAAACAGTAATCACCAAACCATCTCATGTGCGACCAAAAAAAATTCCATTACTGTACCCTCATAATTCTTACGTGTATACATGGGTGTTAAGAACGCACACGAGGCTCATCGTCTCCTTCCTAAGACTGCTGTTCCAAACCCAGAAATCAAATTTGTAATGAGACCAATTTGCCAATGAGCTAAGCCCCATCGATCATCTGCGTGTCCTCTGCAGACTCGTTCGTCTCATTCACTGACTCTGGCGCAGTGTCTGCCTCCGACTTGGGAGCTCCTGGGTCCCCACTTACCGACATCTCTACATTTGACAGAATCGGTTGAGAAACCGTACCCTCAACAACAGTCGGTCGATCGCCAAGCGCTGCGCTTCCAATTGCGACTGGGCCGTCTTCCATTTCCTCTGCCGTGCCTAACCCTGGATCGAGCTCGTCAACACGTCCGGGTGGGCTCATAGGGTTCGGGGCGGAGGAAGGATCGAAGGAGAGAGCGGGAGAGCCAAGAAGGCCATGTGGTGCGCCGAGTGGAGGGGTGATTGGCCGTTCGCCATTGAGCGGCATAGCCGCTGCTGGACTAGCTTGACGAGAGCGGGGCGAGGGTGAGGATGATGGAGAACGGTCGGTGGGTGTGAGGAGCCATTGAATAGGTGATAGAACGGGCGTGACAGGGGTTGAGGTGGACGGACGGCGGGGTCGAGTAGTTTGGGCTGGGGCAGGGCCGAAAAGGGAAAGCGAAGGCGAGCCGTTGAGCAGTGGGTAAGAACCGTTTATGCCGCTCTCGCTCATATCCGGGGGCGGGGCGAGCATAAGGCCATCAGACGGATGGGGGAGATCAAAGGTATTGATGGAGAAGGAGGCTACGGGCGAGGTAATGGAGAGGACGCGTTGGACAGCGCGTAGGTATTTGGGAAGCGTGGTGTAGTGCTTATGGACGCCCAGCCGAGGATCGTCATTGAGTGCGAGTTGTGGTTGAGCCACAGAGACGAGTTCAGCAAGCCGCTGAATGGTAAACGGTGCGCTCTTGATTCCCGCCAGCTGCTCGGACGAGAGGTGCGAGCTGAGCTCTGGGTCTTGCTGATGACCAGCCGAATGATCGGCATCGGCTGGTTCCTGTTCGAGTCGTTTTTTGTCATTGAACTCGACCAGAGACGAACAGATCCGGTCCACGCCCTTCTGCACGTCCTCTGACTTCCACAGCCAACCGGCGGCCGGTTTATCCTTGGTGTCAAAAAGTGCGGGCGGGCCGAGCTTGAGATAATTTTGGACGATAAGGCGGAGGTTGAACAGGATGATCTTGAAGACTGTCGCCCACTCTGGAGTATTGACGTTTGGCAGCCCTGTGCGCGAAAGTGAGGACAACACCTGGGAAAAAGCTGATACGATAATGATATAAAATCAAGTGGGTCAGCCATCATTGTGCTTGGCTGACGATGGCTTGAAGCAAGAAGCACGATTTGACGCTTGAGGAGATAGAAGAAGGTATCTTGCGATCGGATTGCCGTACCGTCTTCCCAAACAAAGCCGTCCAGTTGGTCTAGCTTGACGTCCATGCCGAGCACAGACTCGTCGTCAAGGGCCGGGAGGCTACCGACGGCAGATGTGCCGTTGCTCGAACGCGTTTTGTTGACGATGACCATTGACGGCGTGGTACGATAGCGAATGCAGCGAGAATTGAGCAGCGAGAATTGAGCAGCGAGAACCCGGGGTCGACCGACGAAAGTTCCTCGAGGAAAAACCCGAGATAAAAATCTCAGCGGGGTGCTTGGTGTCTTTTCGTGCTGTTCCAGGTCAAGGCTGACTTAATCCCCAGCTTGAAATTCAGGATTTGTGCTAAAATAGACATCAAGGTGGCTCTGAGCCAGAGTCCCAGGCATCAACAAAGGATTGAGAGCTAAAAGCAGAATATTGGGGTGAGATCTACTAATATTTCCAGCAAAACTTCTACTCCTTTGTAGCACAGGAATGGCTACCTCATTGAATTTGGGAGGAGAATCTGGTTCAACACCACAAAAACAGACCTGAGGACACCAGTAAGAGACAATCTCAGATCTGGTTGGCGAAAAACTCAAGCACAGGACTGCACTGCCAAAAATATTACTTCGGATATCAAAATCCAAGCAGACCTCAGAAGCATTTACCTTGGGCAACTGTGCCCGTGGTTTTGTTCCAAGAGTTTCTTCAGGGCCAAAGAAACCCTCGGATCAATGCCTTCCGAAGGCTTCTCGGATCTTTGCGCCAAAGGAAAGTCTGCTGGTAGTGCTGAGTACAGACCTAACACATCGGCATAAGGTAAACTGATGCACAAAGTAAATATACTAAGCAGAGAGCAAAAAGACAACAAAAACAGCTGCGTGCTAATTAGCTAGCATTTGGATCAAAATGTTCGGTAAAAACACTAACCAATTCCTTTTGGTGAAGAAAAATATCAGTAGGAGGCAAGGGGAGGACCATGTAAGGCCCTGTAAGAGGCACATTGTTGTGTGCAAAGGGAGTTATAAGGTAAAAGGGAATCAAGGGAAACATCTTAAACAATCTAAAACACCCACACTCTTTCCTTAATACTTTCCCATTTCAGTCAAATTGACAGTCAATCAATAAGCATTTTGGAAGGATTCTAATACTTATCAGTGGTGCTCAATTATCACATTGATAGCCAGAACTGAATTCTCTAACCTGGTTCAACCATTTGTTAGCTCATGTTGATGGTGGTTGTTGCTATGCTGCCCCTTGAGGAGGTTCAACAACCCTGTTCACCTCCCAAGTTGTGGTTTTCACCACAAATCTTCAATTTTTTGGTCGCAGGAGATCCCAGACTTGAATTCTAGCTTTGGGAAGTCCTTCTGCAGACCTGCTTTTATGTGTCAGTCTCAAGCCCTGAGGAGGGTGATGGGGACTGGCAAGGAGGGTGCTTCAGGTAAGGGGCCTCAATCATTTGAGTGGTATGTCCATTTTAAATATCTTCCTTTTTGCACATGCCTGGTTTGGTTGGGATAGAAGTGTTTTTTTTTTTTTTAAATTTTAAATTTCAAAAAAATTATAGTGCATTACCATCTCTATAAAAGAAAAAAAACAGCATTCAAAAAAAAGGCTTAGTGGAGTAAGTACACCACACCCCCCTGGTGTAAGTGCACCATGCTGAGCCTAAGTACACCACACTCACACTGGTGTAAGTACACCAACTACACTAGTGCACAAAGCCCATGGGCACATACCAGCCTACTGCACCAGTCCACAATAGCATCATCACAATTTCACCAGTGCAATGATTCAGTACACCACACTACACCACATCCAACCTATTCATACCAATTACACCAGTCTGGTGTATGTACACCCAATTACACAAGACTGACACAAGAATGCTATGCTCAGTCTAGTTCCACATGTTCTGAAATTGAAAAAAAAAAATTCTCCTCCTCATGAAACCCAGCTACATTATCAAAGCTCCACTATCATGCATGCATCACTCACCATAACCAGACACTAACTTGTCCATGAAAACTCTCATTTAATTCACTCACCCCACTACCTGATCAGGGCCTAACTTGGAGGAGCTCTTTCCTCAACAACTGGTGATTCAAATCACAATGTTGCCTGTCCAGAATGTCATAGACACAACCTCAACTCAAGATAAAGGTCAAGCTCCAGCTTGTACTCTGGTTTCAACAATCATGAAGATCCTCAATGGGGTCTGGAAAGTGAAAGAGATCTGAAGAGCTCCATGAATCAGCTGATGATGACATTCACAACATCAGCCCTAGCCTTCCCACCAACAATGTCTGGTATGAAAAAACTACACTCAAAAATTATGCACACCTTGCAATGGAATGGGAAGAGTCATATATAGATGTATTTATTGTTCAGCAAGATCAAGAAGTACACAATAAACCACCTCCCAGTGTCCTTGCCAAAGGAGAGGCTTGACAACATCAAGATGAGTGTTTAGGAAACCCAGCTTAGTAGGGCATGGTAGTCTGTCTACCTTAAATGCTCACCTGTATGTTATCCACTCACTCCCTTCTTTCCACATCCGCTCTTGCACCAGAATACCCAAATTAAACCCACTATTCACATCTACCAGGTTTTAAGGCCCTCTATGTCACCTGCCAACACCCCACACTAACTACCTTACTTACAGCAAGATAAACAACTCTGAAGCCAAAAAACCAAGTTGGTACCAGTCTAGAACCCTTTTCTTTCAAAATAATACTCACATTCTGTTTCTTTTTTCACAAGTGTCTTCATGGAACACCTCAACTGGGCTGGCACCATAAAACACCTGGTCTGGAAATTCATGGTCTAGCCTTCCTAAAGATGACCAAATTCTTTTCGAAAAACCTCTTTTCCCACACCTAGCACATGCTACAAGCCTTCAACCCAACCATGCTACTCTTCCCAATGTTGAACCACTTACACTGGATGAATCCAAACAGTATCTCAATTGCTTCAACTTTTTGGTCAATCCTGCAAAGGTAACCATAGATATTGATGATGGCTGTCTCAGTCTTTCCAAGGCCAAAACCCAGAAAGATGGTTGCCAAGAAACAAGTAAAATTTGAGAATATACTGATTTCTTTGGAACACATGACACTGGTATGTGAGCAATGGTAAGTAAATGTGTGACCTATCCATCTCTCTACAACAGTGGCTGACCTGATATGGAGGTGCAGCAAATAGAGAGGGAAATACGGAGATAGACACAAGTGTGTGAGCTTTGATCTCAGGGGGTTCTGCTAAAAAGTCTGAGTAGGAATGGTACAAGGTAACAGATGTTCAGAATTGCGCAGTTATACAAAAGAAAGGAAACGAGAAAAGCAAAAAGAGAAAACGGATGAGGCAGAGGAGTGGACGATACGTACCATCTCTTTCCCAAGATGGGGAAAGAGACGTACATGTGAGCTTCTTGCTTTGATATTTATATGATTCAGGTGTTAGAATTGATTGGGGCAAAAGTTTCTTCAAGATGATGTACGCTGCTCCTTCTATCTTAAACAACTATTCTTCAGTTACTGACCCTAGACTAATGTATTAACTTATTCATACGTCCTTTTCAATTCTATAAGTGCTTCCCTACTCCATTCTTTTTTCTATTTGGATAATTAAGGTTGAAAATATGATTATGTCGATTGGATATTGACAAAATTTTCTGACAAGTAAGTCCCAGTGCATACATTTTCAATAACCAGATCAAGCTCAATCCTTTGGTTTCAATAATTTTCCAACTGCAGCTCAAGAAAATTTATAACACTTTCCATATCCACTTCCATTAATTAGTCACATCACTTAACCTAAAAACAAGGGAGATCAGTGCTTTGTGGGAGCAAGAACTTACTTTTTGTAAAAGCTGGGGTGAGCACTCCAGCATTGAATTCCACTTCCTCACTGTGCACCTCTCTCCACAACGGCCAACCAACCTATGAAATCACAAGAGACCAGGCATTCTAAAGAAAGAAAAACAAATACATGTTTGATGTTAAATTTCGCTATAATTGACATTCTGTTATGGCTAAATGTTTTCAACTTGAGACTCTCTAGTGCCACTCAAGTCTTTTTTTGATATGGGATATAGTATAAGCAGATACAACAAGGCTCGTGTCATTTTTAAAATGACCATACGCTCCTCGTTGTATGTCATGCAATTAGCGAAGGGATTTCTTGCATAAGTGGGAAATGCTCAAGTGGATGTGCTTAAAACCTGGATTGATGCAGGCTTTTGACAGCTTTCGCAGGCTCAAACCCGACTTTAGGTCGGTATCGGGGTCACAAACTAGACCTTATTAATAGTTTTCTACAACAATACAGCCAGACTTGCGCTTTCTGCCTAATAGTCACCTTCGGGTGAGCTTGGAAGAACGCAGTGTGGAAGGAAGACGTTGGCAGGATAAGAAACGAGGACTGATTTAGAATGCGTCAGACCTTACGAAGCCAATGAACGACGGATATCAAATGAAGTTGAATGGGGTGCGAAAGTGTAGGCCATCACCACTCACGCAACTTGGGGACCGGATCACTTGGGAGGTCTGAATGGGTCATTCATCCGGTCATTTCGAGCAGATGATAAAAGGAGCAGCCATGCTCCCCTCAGCATCCATCTAGCCCTCGTCCGCTTCATCCCTTCCTCATTGTAATTGTACCCCGCCAAGTCTACTCCTTTAGTCATAAAACCTACCATGAAGTCTCTCAGCTTTGTACTCATTCTTTCGTTGATTTCCTCCGGCCTTGTTCAACCCAACCCGAACGCCAAGTCTGGTAGTCACAAAAAGGGCGTGATTGATGTGTGTAACCCTCACAAAATAGATTGGATGAACGTGAAAGTCAAAAGTTGTCGCAAACATTTCGCCGGCCAACCAGAATTTACGATGACTCTTGATGGAGACGACAGAATTGGCTGCTATATGACGTGAGTTGCCCCGTTTCACTATTTTCACCTTCTCATATCCTTCTAACTCGGTCAACATGGCGTGTTTCCTGAACTTGATTATCCCATTATTCTCGTCATAGAGCTGTCGAGATCCTCAAAAGATTTGACAAAGCAGTAGCCATATGCAATAGCATGTATGTACGTGACGTGGTCGAGATTATGAACCGAACAACTCATGTAGACTGATTCTTTCATTCCAACGGTGATCCCGCTTGCTATCCGCAGGCAGACTTTTGGTTGGAGGCTAAGTCGGGTGCCAACTTGACGATTCCTCCCAAGCAGTTAGTGTCTGCCATACTTGATCTGATACTTGCTCGCACTGACGGTCCAAATTGACTAATGCGGCACTATGTTCCTCCAGGATTACGCTTTCAATGCTCCGGGCTTCTGCATTCCAAACCGTCCTTGACGAATGTGATATTGATTTCACCAACACCAGCGTGGTACGTCAAGCCATTCTTTCAAGTGTACGTGCCCAACACCGGAAAAGTAGCTGACCCTGCTCGTTGAGATGGCAATAGGCTAGCGATCCGGACTGGAACAAGGAAGGCATTCCGGAGTCCTATACACTCCAAATCTCCCAGCCTAGCTATAAACGAGTGCAGGATAATGCGTGTGTCGCGGGTATACCGGGGGGAAAGGGGAAACTCACACCAGTCAACCCAAACAGTTGAAAAAGTCGATTGTCCTCTGGTCTTTTGCAAGTTCTTCTACATTTATTTCCAAGCTTGTTGCACTTTCCTCCTAGTTTTCAGCTTTGTGCAGCAGTATACTGTAGTGTGTGATTGGCATTGTTGCATGCACCGGCAACAAGAATTACTCGAAGAAGGCTGTCTAAGACATCTCGGACAGCCAAATCCCGGATTTCCTTATCTTGGTCACTGTCTCACTGCAACAGTAGGCAATCAACTCTAATATCCCCACTCAAAGAGGCTTCTGGAAAATTTTCAAGAAGATTTGGGAAATACTCTATTGCCAGTCAAGATGAATGAGTCAAACTACTATCTGAAATCCCACTACTAGAAACCTAATGTATTCCGCTCAGAACACAAAAGTAGGTGCATTACAAAATTCTGTGGCAGCCAATGAGCATAGGAAAAAACCTAGCTGCACTGAACAATCAGCTCATGTACATGGGATGAGCCACCTGTGATATCCACCCCAATTCCAGGGGCAGAAACTGAAATTTGGTCCAAGACTAGAGGACATGAACCTTGTCTCTGCATTGACATTGTTGATTGTAGGTTCAAATCAAAGCCACACTTAGCTTCCAAGTTATTTATAAGTGGCCAACCTCATATCTTCAAAAGCAACCAAACTGATCAGGTATCAATGCCAAATTATATCTTGACAAATGAAACTCTCATCAATGAAGGTATGAGGTTGTTGGGCTCTTAGCAAAACATGTAGAGGCTTGGAGTGGCCTTCATTTGAGCTCACATTAAACAATGTCAATGCAGAGACAAGGTATTTATGGCCATTTGAAGACCAGTCAATGAGTGTCTCCTAGTTTTGGGTGAACTTTCAGTTTTTTCCCCTAGAATCAGAGAGGATATAAAAATTGCTCATCCCATGTACATGAGCTAATTTTTCAGTACAGCAAAGTGTGGAAATGCAGTAGTGCATGTCAAACTGTAACTACTATAGTTATATGTTAGAGATGCGTATATACCAAAAGATTCCCAGCGCCACTCCTCTTTTCACCTCATGGAATTCTCATACTGCCTCTTTCCCTATGCTCAATTATTGCTGGGAAAGAGTAAGTCACCCCACCTTTTCTCTCAATCCATCATTCCTTATCTATTTCAATTTTCTTTCACCAAGTTCAAGTACCTGATCCTGACTTCACTCATGAATGGCTGTCCACAGAATATAGATTGTTTTTTTTCTTGCTGAGAGCTCCTGAGTTTCATTGTCCCACACACTTCATTCCAGGTAGGAATAGAGTTATCATCATTGTGCTTCATTACCTTTCTAACTCTCTTACTATTGTTGTAACCAGGTTAGCATGTGTGGCTAGGGATCAAAGGTTTAAGAGTTGCTCAACCCCACATTGATCCACTTTGTACCAGGTCATCTCTTTCCTGGGCTTGTGGAAGTTTTCACAAAGACCATGAACCCTAGAAGTATGGAAAAAAAATGCAGGATGAAGAGGCAGCACCAGGGAATACAACCAACAATGTTTGGGTTCTTTTCCTGTGCTCATTAGCCTCCATAGCATTTTGTAATACATTGTTTCTTTCAATTGTGAATGGAATATATAAATTTTGGGTAGTATTCCTTGATGATCAGGAAATGGAAAACTCTGATTTCAATGCTTCAGGTGGAATAGGTACAAGGATTTCTTTGCTACAAGAGGACTCTTTCAGCTGACCAATTATACAATTGAACAAATCAAAGACTTTCATGAATACAAAGGGGATCCATAGTAGTCCAGGTCCTTGGGACATTCACTCAAGGGGCTTGATAGATGGAGATGATGCTTCTTTACTGAGGGACACCAAGGGGAACAAAATTTCTTCACAGTTTGATTTTAGATATCCTCAAAAAACAAAATATGAACAGCTTTTCTCAAAAATGTGATTCTGCACTGAGAAAATTCCCAAAACAAAGCACATTCAGTGAAAACTTGTCTAAAATCTTGAAGATGGTAAAAAACCCTGTTTGAGATGAGTTAGAAACTGCTAGCCTAGCTGTAAAAAAAAGGGTATAATAACCACACAATCTAGAACTAGCTACTAAGGAATAGCAATCAAGGTGAATTTTTTCACAGATATGTATAGCCAAGCCTTATATGAATATACCAGGCTTTGGTAGAACTCAAGAATTATTGAATCTCTCTTCACTGACTTGTATTGGCCATGGCAATTACTCTAGGTGAGCTTTAAGCAAACACCAAATCACTGCAGTAGGGATTGATTAAGCCAGGGTGAAAAATAGAAATAGAGCATTCAGGAAGTTAGCACTTGAGCCAGAAACACACCTATAACATATAGAAAAGGGTAACAAATCCCACTATTACTTGTTTTACTTCTAGAGGGAGGGGTTGTTGAATTTTGAAAGGAATTGGATGTGGATAGAGATCTAGGGATTCAAACCAATGAAAAAAGAAATATAACCCTAGAAAGAAGGGTGATCACAACATAATACTGTGAGAAAACAAGACTGTATCTATAAGAAAAACACCAGGGGTATCAGGTGTCAATACAAGACAGTCTTGACAGCTAAACAGGCCATGGAAAAAGGAGCTACAGTAGAGCAGAAAAATGGTCAACCTGCACACAAGCAAAAGGGATTGGATATAATGAGATGATAGACAAAAAGTAGAAAGGTACTAAGATATAATTTATCCTATCAGCAATGAATTAAGAGAGAAAAGTAAAAAGACAGTGTTGGTATTCAATTGACAGTATTCATTCAACAGAAGTGCATCAGTTTACCCAGAAGAAGGCAACACTATTAGTTAAACACTTTCAGATAGTTCTAAATGTGAAGATACAAGTGAAAATGCAGTGACTCACGTCCAGAACTCACCAGTAGTAGCATTATGCTTATATTTAAGCATTTCCAGCGCTATATCCCTCTCTCCTCGCGTCTCCACTGGCTTACTCTTTCCTCACGCTTAACGATAGCTGGAAAGAGTAAGTCAACCATTCTCACTCGATCGTTCTTTTCTCTTTCTCTCTCTCTGTTTCTCTTTCTTCACTCTAACACCACAAGTACCTGATCCTGACACTGTCTCATGATTCGCTATCCACAAAATAGAAAAGAAGTTGTTTGTGATTCTTTACTGACAGTTATAGAAATAATTTATCCCACGCTCGACGATCTAGGTCAGAATAAAGTTGTAACCTTCTCATGTCATAGTCCTCCTAACACTCCTATTCTCTTTGTACCCAGGTCAGCGTGTGTGTGCTTAGTGATCAAGGGTTGAAGAGTTGCTCAACCCCACTTTGATTAAACTTGTATTAGGATTTCTTCACTAAATACAGTTGTAGTGTAACCAGCCACATACTTGATGTTCTCCACTAGTTTACCAGGAAATGAGAACACATAGCAGCCTCAATCAAGCTGTATGGCATTAGCTATATATCCACATAGGGTAGAGAGCATTCTTACTTTCTCTTTCCTTATCTTTGGAAAGAGAAAGTAAGTCACCCTAACTTTTACTCGAGATGAAAACAAAGACCTGTTTCTAATATTTTTCCTTTATCATTCCTAGTATAATCTTGTTTTTGTTTTCTCTCCTCTGATCAAGCATCCAATTCACTCACCCTGCCTCATTCCATTTTTATCTGATCCATACCAGGTAGATAGACTTGCTATATCTACATCTCACTTTCTCATCTGATTTCCCATGTTTATCTTGTATAGGTCAGAACATTCCTTGTAGGCAGGAAGTGACCCACCCACACACTCACTCATATTGCACACACACTAGGTGTTTACAAACACTTAGGTATTTCCAGACAGGAGAAAAATGACCTACAGATTCTTTCTGATGAGGAAAGAATCTGATAGTCCAGGGGTACAAATATTTATACCAAAAACACCTCAAAGCATCAGACATCAACCAGTCAAGACAAAATTGGGTCACAAACACCCATATATGAAGAATAGAAAAAGCAAATGAAAAAGTAGAATGAAAAGTGTAAAAAGTGCAGTAGCGCACGTAGGATCAGACTAAAAGAATAGTATGCTTATACTAAGCAGCCTCCAGCGCTATACTTCATGCCTCTCATGGATCCAAGAACTACTCTTTCCCTAAGCTCAATTATAGCTGGGAAAGAGTAAGTCAACCCCTTTTACTCAACTTTTCCCTATTTTTCTACTTCTTCTGTTTTTATTTCTTTCTGACAAGTACCTGACTTCCTCAATTAAAATTGGCTGTCCACAGAATATATAGTGTTTCTTGTTTCCCATCACTGACAGCCTGAGTTTGTTTATCCCACACTTGACTTATAGGTTAGACAAGGCTTACATCTCTTTCACATGTCTCTCTCTTTCTATCCCTAACCTTTATTATTGTTGTTTCTTCTTTTAGGTCAGTGTGAGCTAGTGATCAGGGTTGAAGAGTTGCTCAACCCCATTTGGATCACTTTTGTATCAGGTCAGTGTGAGCTAGTGATCAGGGTTGAAGAGTTGCTCAACCCCATTTGGATCATTTTGTATCAGGGAGATGTTGGAACTCTTTAAAAAGTGCTCAAGCATTTAGCTCATTCCCACTTCTCAAGTGCATACAAGTACACTTATTCCCAGATAGAACCAGGTCACAAACAACAGTATATGAAGAAGGTAGAAAGAGCAAAAAAAAAGAAATAGAATGAAAAGTGCTCCAGCATATAGCTCATTCCCAAATTCTCAAGTGTGTACATTTATTTTCAAATTGGACTAGAAACAGTAGAGAAAAATTGCTCAAAAGAAAACAAAAGAAGTTTTCCAGACAACATTCAGAAAGGAAAAATAGAGACTAGTACTTATCCCAGAAGGCCTTGGCACAGCATGTAATATCATGGAAAATACTTCCAGGAATGAAACAGAGAACTCTACTTATGATCCTGGGAATATAAGTGGGGTATTTTGATTTTAAATACTATGTAAGTGAGCTATTTCTTTGATGAAGTGGTAAGTGATGATGATGTATTTATTACAAGCTAGGGGATGCTCTTTTCAAAATGTTTTGAAGCCTAGAAGATGCTTAAAATTTCATGGATTCAGCTTGAATTAATAGAGAACTCTTCAAGTTGTATGGTTCAATCAATTTTGGGGTGTCTTTTTGTGATTATAGTATTAAATCACCTAGTAAAGTTGTTCTAGTGTCTTTGGAGTGAGAACAGAAGGTCTTATAATGAGGGAACAATCTGTATACTTAGTGTACAAGAAATTCAAGCCAAATTGTTTTGGTCATGCTTTGTCCTGTGCTTCTTTATTAACCACTGGCATTCTTTTGCAGTGAGCTATTGAAAACTATGATTGAATATACTTGTGTAAAGTCTATTAACAAATCTTACATATTATCTAAATGTTTTACATATGTAGCAGCATATGTAACAGATATACATGTGTGTTGCAATACTGATTACACCTTCATCATGGGTAGTGTAATAAGTAACTGTAGGTTATTTGTGTATAATCCAATGGTCAAATAATAAATCTCATTGTCAGTACATTGCATTATTATTACTCTTGAAACTCAGTATCAGTTGTAATTTGCTTGTTAGTCCATGGCCTTTTCAATTACAATTAGTTGAGCATAAGTAACAGTACAGATAGATGCAAACTAGTTGTGACTGAAGTCTTGGAGAGAGAGAACACAATGGAGAACAACAGTGGGGTTTGGGGAGGTGTGGAAATATATAGTAGAGATGCTCAGACTGAAACACAATACAAGGCTACATGTAGAAGCATATAAGGATGGGCATGGGAACATGTTTATCAACACTTGTGATGCTCAGGGCTGACAGAAACAGTGGTGGTACTACCAGATCATCTAATGATGCTATTCAGCCCTGAAATTTTCACAAAAAATGGAGGCTATGATTTGCAATCAAAACCAAATATTGAGTGGGGTGTGCCATGATTCCTTGGAAGGGTTCTGGAACATATTCCAAAAACCCATACAAGTGAACACAGTTTGGGACAGCCCACCAATGGGGTCCCATAGTGAAAAATTTGAAGGATGCAAAAGTCAATCCCTCAAAAAGGTAATTACATGCAAAGAATCAATTGTGATGGTTTACCAGATATCAATTAGAAGCTTATTTCCCTTGAAGTCCAAACCTCACCACCACAAATGCATAGATGTTCAGACTTGGGAATGGGATCACATGTGGGCTATGCAAGAAAGATGTATTCCAAATCTAACAGTGAACAGCTAGTTGAACCTCACAAGAAGGGGTTGAAGGAAAATATAATTTTCTGCAACATAGTGTTCATAGCTTAGACCATCAGCATTGGGGGATTTCCAAGCTTTGCAATTCTGTTGTAAAAGTGTTCCTTGTATGCCTCAGCATGTGAAATGAGTAAGGAGGTTGCCACTAGGTGATAAATCCGCCTCATGTTTCACTCAACTTATTCTCTACCTATATCTCAGCCTCAACTCATCCTTGTCACAGCTCAGAGGCTGTGTTGATTGGGATGCACTGCCAAGATATTTGTATCGGATGGACCTATCCGATGTTCTATCACCCCGAGATATGCGATGCAGTGTCAGTAGGATTAGGTGCGATGGAATTACACTGCAATATGGTGTCAGAGCATTAGATACCGATAGT
>MU167211.1:206171-219134 GCA_015951145.1 Cronartium quercuum f. sp. fusiforme G11
AAAAAAAAAAAAAAAAAAAAAAAAAAAAAAAAAAACGATTCTAATAGGATTTTTATCACTACATCAAAATTATTATTGATTCAAACAGTCAATTTTTTTTAATTTTAATTATAATTTTTTTTCTAAAACAGTCTCAGACAAGGAGGAGGACTACTAACTACTACTACTACTACTTATATTACAAGAACAACAGAGTTTTTCACAACTTGTTTTTTTAAAAGTTTTTTGTAAGGAAATATTACTTACATCTTAGGAAGAGGGATAAATATACATAGTATATTGAATAAAATTCTGTGGCATTCATATTCTATAGCCTCTAAACCCTCTGATCTGCTGAGCCTGTGCGCTGTTAAAAAAATGATGAACCCAAACTTAAATCAATGTGATCCTTGTAATTGTAGTAAAACGATCATCAGAGCTAAATCTCTTATATGAACTCATACAAACACAGATCAACACAAAACTTGCCAAAGAGAAAAGATATATGAAAGAAGCAGAAAGAGATAAAAGGGTAGTATATAAAAAAAAACGGTCCGAAGAAGTAAGAAAAATCAAAATGATCTTGATCAGGTCCTCCCAAATTCGGCTGGGATGATAGAGTGTGTGGATAAAATGTGAGACTCAAAACTGGAAAAAAAAAATACAACAAATCAAGCTCCTTTCATTTGGATACAGCTGAACTATTTCCACCAAGCTCGACCACAAGCCCAAGGACTAATCTCGAAAATTGAGCCATGTCTATCAAATCAAACACACACACAGATGCGATAAGTAAGTACAAGCTCGAACAAAATCCAAAAAATGAAATAAAAAAAGATATGAGACTAACGTTCAAAGCTAAATTCTGGGAAATCAAACTTGTCATTGATGGAATGGATATAAGGATTTGACTCCTTAAAGGTTGATTCGATCGCAAAAGCGCTAGGAACACCGATGTGTGACCAACTAGCGTGATCCGAGCATGCATATCCGCACTTGGTGTTGACCCAACCAACGGTAAGATACTCATCGATGATCAAACGAAGGTACTCTGTTAACCGAATGTGAAAAAAGATCAGTCCGGAATTTCTCAAAATGTCAAAAAGTGATGTACGAAACGTACCTGTCAAGGAATCATCCACAAAATCAGTCACCAAGCCAATATTAGGCTCAGACCCGGCCTTTACAAAAGCCGTCATATCAAATTGAACCATTCCACGAATGTTCCTCGATTCCGAGTGGTAACTGTTAGCGATTGCTTGACTGCCGAGCAGACCGCCTTCTTCCGCAGAGAACCACATGAATTCTACTGCGCCCTGGTTAGGCGCCGGAGACCAAGCGCGCTTGAGGAGGATCGTGAAAGCTTCAAGGATAGAAATCGTTCCCGATCCATCGTCATCGGCTCCAGGAGCGGGTAGGAACGGTAAGAGGTTTGTCGAGTCCTGGTGAGCTCCTACTACGAACGTCGAGCAGCTCTCAAGACTGGTATCGTCCGAGGCTGGGTGAGGTTCAAAGCGGGCAATGATCGAGTTCTGGCCCCAGGGATGCGTGAACTCGGACACTGTAACGTTCGAGGGTGAGGCCGAGACGAGCTCGTTGATAAGCTCCAAAAGCCATTTCTGACTCTCTTGGCCGCTGGAAGACCGATAGTATCTAGAATTAGATGGATGGATGAAAATGGACGTTAATTCTTTGGACTGAGTTATGATATGATGCTTGTATTTGGATGCGCTCGATCACTCACCTGGTCCTGAAGTGCGTAAACTTAGCTAGACGACTTTGCATACGAGACACTTCAATGTCTTTTAGAACATTTGCCAATTTCTGAGATCCATGCGAGATTACAGTCGGAAACTGATTTGTAGTCGAATCAGTGACCGGTGAAGCAGAGGATACAAAGCCCTGAGCATGAGACTCCTCAGGCTGGTCCGTCACGTCGACAAATCTCCTCCCCTTCTCATACCACATCACCAACGCCTTCTCGCCTTCGGTCAGCCATTCTTCGTGCCCGTCAGCCCATCGTAGGCGACGACGTTCGGGTAGGGAAGCGATATGTTGGTGAAGAGATTTAAGATTCTCGAGGGATAGTACACCCAATTGATCCTTGCCAACTGAGCGGGCCAAGCTTTCATCTAAGACGGCTTGAAAGCTGGGGAGCTTGGTAGATGATGGCTTGCCTGAGGTTGGGTGTGGAGATGGATCATTGAAGGTGAGCTGTTGGAAAGATGGATCGGATATGGATGAAGCCTTCAGGCACGCTGCCAATAAGGAATAGGTGAGGAGAGTGAATCTGAAGTGAGTTGATGGGGCCATGTTGATGAGTTGAGGATGAGTTGGAATGAGACAGTGCAGTACAGAACCTATTAAAATAGAAAATAAAATAAAATAATTATCACCGGAAAATATGATATTCCCAGTTTCATTTCATTTCATTTAATTATGTAATCTAAGCCCGGTTTCAGTCTTTAGCAGGATCGGAAAACATCAAGTATGTATTTCCTCCTCGCCACTCACTCATTTTCAACTCTTCTCTCTCCTTCCTTACTGAACCAAGAAACCATTTAAGCATCATGGCACTCATCAGCAGGTAGGTACACATAATACAATCCACTCTGTCATAACTCACGGCCCTTAAGGAATATGTAACCTTTTTTTTTTTTTTTTTCAGTGCATTACTGGTTTATAAACATATAGCACACATAGAAAGAGCCTACAAATTGAGATACAATATCGGAAGCCTCATCTTCTGGTGAGCTACTTTCCACCACTTGTATATTGCCCTATGTTTCTCTTAGAAGGTGTTGACTCTTTTGTCAATATCTAAGGAAGCTTTAACCCATGCTAACTTGTTTCCTTTCCCAAACGTCCCCCTATCTAAGGAAGGAGAAGGGTGCTAACAGAGGTTTGTTTCAGCTCCACTGTATTTCTCCTAGGACCACCAGACTTAACCCCCAATCTAAGGTGGGAAGAAAGGTAGTCTTCAAGGTACTAGAGGACATGAAACGCGAGGGTTCACTAACTCGATGAATCAGTTCTTACTAGTATCGGATGTTTCCATGCCTATACTAGAGGAGAGTTACAGATGTCTGCTACTTTAAATCAAGACAGAGCTGTGGGCAGTGGTATCAGTATCATCCCCTTCGGATTTAGCGTAACATTTGAAATGCTTGAAGCGCTTAGTGTTTAATACAAATTCAGAAATAAGGAAAAACAATTTTGGGTTGTTGATCAAAGAGGTATATGAAGATAGATTAGTTTTAATTTTCTCTTTCTTGACCGCCTGTCTAAAAATTCTTCTTTGTTGGTTAAATCTTTTGCATCGGATGAGAAAGTGTTCGGGTGTTTCCGGGACTTTACAAGTAGTGCAATTCCCTGATAAGACATTATCTTTTTTACCCATTCTGAACAGATAGAGATTTAGAGCAATATGCCCTGATCGTAATTGGAAGATGATTGATGCTCTGCTTTATTCTAGTTTTTGGAGCGACCTCCAAATGTCTCTTGCTGGGGTAGTCAGATATAGTCGTTTCTTCATTGTAAATTGTATCTGAGATATACTAAAACGTTCTTTAATCTTCTCTTGGACACTACTTAAGCCATCATGCAATTTCATCCCCTTCGTTAATGAGTCTTTCGTTATTTCTCTAGCCATTTTGTCTGCTTCTTCTTGCAGCTCAATCTTTTGGTGACTTGGTGACCAGTATAGACTAACTGTTGTTGATGTTAATTGATAAGATTCCATAAGTTTCTTGATGAGTAAAAGTAGGTATTGGTTGGATCCACTAGAAGGTGGGTCGTGAATTTTTTTAATTACCATTTGGTCGTCGTTGAAAATCGCAAGTCGAGATATGGCGGGCTTAATTTGTTTAGTTTTTGCATATAAACATAGTGCTAGTACTATTCCTGTTAGTTCGGCTTCCTCATTTGAGATGAGAGTCGAAGGATATATAGGCATTGCTAAAGTCTCTTTTGTAGATGAGGCTGCTGCTCCACAACCCTTACTTGCGATTACCGAACCATCTGTAAAAACAACAAGTGTGTCATCTCTGGTCTCTAGTTGAACCTGTTTCAATACTGACTCTTTGGCTTCGTCTCGTTTCTTTTCTAAATTATATGTGACCCCTGTGGGGGATGTCCATGGCGGAATAGGGTATGGCTGAATTGTTTCGTAATTAGCTGGGTAGTATGTGTGAAGAAATTCAGGAAAGATTCTCTGTTGGATGCAGCTTCTATGTATACGTTGTTTTGATGCCAGTTCGTGCAGGATAAATCTCCGTGTGGGGTGATCTGGCGGAGCCGTTAAACGTTTGAAAATAAATTTATAATGTGATTTAGCAGCTAATAATGAGAACGGAGTTTGATAAGTGTCATGAGATAGCAGTTCTATTGGAGATGAGTGAAATGCTCCTAAAATCAATCTATTGGCTTCGTTCTGTAGAAGATGTAAAATTGACGAAACTCGAGACCAGGTTTCTTGCGTAAATCATACAATGCTACCGAAAAGGATTCCGGGTCGTAATATTGTCGTGATCAGAGTTGGCGTTTCCTTTGGATTTAAGCCTGAGAAGCATTTGTTTATACGCTTCAACTGTCCTAAGGTTTGTTTACCTACGAATATGTAGCCTTGGAGCCACCTAAGTATCCATTTAGTGTAAATATTATACTGTAAGACATGAACACTTGTACTTATAAGTATTACATGTAGTTAATGTAGTATAACAACCAGTTATCATGTTGTAGCATTTAGATGCTTAAAAGGGGAAAGAGCTTTGTGGACTGGACACTTGGATATATTTTGTTGTGATTTCTATTCCTCTTTAAGATATCTCTTTCTTTCATTTGTTCATGTGATTGTCTGGTTTTGTAATCATTTAGACAGACCCATCTAAGTCGGTCACATGATCAAAGAAGACAAGCCTCATGGTTTTGGTTCCAGTTGGACTGTGCATGTGTATTGGTCACACACAGTGCTGCCTCTTCTAAAACCAACTGTCCCCATATGGTGGAATGGAAGACAGAAGGTCTGGAGCTTGGACTATGGGTCTTCGCTTCCTTGTTCTTTAATAACAGCACTGGTGGTACTGTAGGCTTGTGGTTTCCTTATTTCTCATCACATCATCAATGGCTGATTCATTCATTTGTAGCCTGATGAACTCCTTGTTTTCTCTCATGTTTCATTCTGTTCTTCTTACTCTCAATCTCTATAAATACTGCCTCTTTCTCTCTCTCTCTCTCATGTTTTATTCAATCAATTCTTATCATTCAATCATTCAATCATTTTATTATATACTATCATCAACACTATTATTCCTTAGAAATACTAGCCTTGAGAAACTGTCATCTTTTGCCCATTTGCTTTGATTCTTAATCTCTTGCTTAGAGACTCTTTAAAGTCATCTTTCTCCCTCTGGTTCATTCCAAGATAACTAGTCTCATGATCTGTAAGTCTTGATTGACTTATTTATCTAGATCAGAAGTACCAGTCATATTACATTAAGACCTCAATTGGCCTGTAATATAACCCACTCTCTGACACTATATTGTTGAGAAATTATGGCTAGATACAAAGCGCGATAACGATTTTGGCACAAAATGGAACGTTCTTGAATTGCATTTATTATTAGTACAAACGCTTCTTCTTCTTCTTCTTTTTTTTTTAAAAAAAAAAAAGGTTAGTGGAGCCTATCTGCATAGAAGTAAAGATGCAAGGGACGACATCCTTTCAATTCAGGTGTAGGTAGAGATAATACACAGAGTTGGAAGCTGCCACAGAATCAATTGTGGTAGTAAGGTTGGAGTTGATACTGTTTTTCGATCACTCATATGGCATGTACCACCACCTCGACTGGGACTTCATCTTCGACACGACGTATCTGATTCGAAGGACTTGCGGTGGGAGTGGTATTGCTTTTGGGAGTATTGCTGGTCTCTCTCGCAGAAAGTTCTACACCTCCGAACGACATAGTACCCGAATGAGAACTGTCACCGCTTGCAGAGGTGCTTGGGTCTGTAGAGATGATTGATTTCCTACTAGAAGGTGGACCTGAAGTCGAACTAGTTTTGAGACTCTCAGTATGATGCGTGCTCGATGCGGTATCAGACTCGGAGAGTATAGTAGACCTGTCTTCTTCCTCTTCCTCTGTGATGACCTGTGAAACTCGTTCGTTCTTCCATAAATTCGTCATCCCATTCATCCGGTTCTGAGGCTTACTAGGTGCACGAGAAAGACCGGGGTATAATCCTTTGAACGGGTTCCTTGATCCCGGGCTCGGTCTTCCGTTCTCATCTCGCTCAATGGAACCTCCGCCGGGTGACATTCGACCACTGGGATCTAACAATCGAGTTGGGATTCCAAGATTCGCCCAAGCTACCGCGATACTTGACCGCCAAGATGCAGGTCGGTTCGGTGGACGGGTGGGTCGCAAGTAAGCTGCGTATCCTGGATCATAGCGTGGTCCGGGTGGCCGATTACTCGGAGAAATTTGATGCGACTGCTTTGAAGATCCGTGTGATTGCTGGGAAGGCGTTTGGGGTATGGCGAGGATGTTGGTCTTGATCTTGGCTTGCTGTAAAGCTTCATTGAGGCAAAGTGATGTTGGCCTACTCGAGCGCATGATACCTTTTCGACCAAAGTTACTGTTTTCTGTCTCATCTACGCCAGATGAACGAGAACTATCCAGTCCGAATTTCTCTCCATCGATCGTTTTCTCGTCGCCTTTACCATCACCAGGTGGAACGGTAACGACTTCTTCCATTCCAGCTGCTGCATTTCGACGTTCGGCTTGCGACTTCCGCCGACGACGCCAGAAGAAAAGTCCGATGATAGCACCTAGGAAGGCTAGCAAAAGTACAACCAATGCGATCATTCCAGCAGATACACCTTGTGACTCGCTTGGAAATTCGGTTTTTTTAGGAAAACCTCCGCTCGTACTATTAGTGGGTGTTACAGAAGTTTTTTCGATCACGCCGCTGGGCATCTTCGTGTCATTTTTGTTGACCATGGGGCGGCTTGCGGTTGAGTTTCTCTCCTCAAGTCCCGTACGGTTTCCAGGAAAAGCTGTAAGCGGTGAAGCTGTGGGTATCAATGACATTGGTGCTGAAGTTGAAATATTTTGGTTGACGGGCGAGGGGTTGGTTTGGGAGCTTGATGAAAAAGTTGGTGCTGATGCCTGGGGTGGGACTAGAGTTTGGCTCACCGGATCGGAGGGTGGCGGATTGTTCACTGGGATTGAAGATAGAGTATTGCTTGTGGGGTCTGGAGCAACAATGATAGTAAGAGGTGGTGTTGGTGTTGAGTCAGGACCTCCGAGCGCTCTTTGAGCACTATCGGTAGACGCCGGGATAATAGGTGAAGGTGAAGAAAGCCCTAGAAATGAGTGAGAGTCGTCCATACAGAAACAACGTGCATACCCTGAGTCAAATATTCAAAAGATGATGGAGAATATATTAAGACAACAGTGGGAAGGACAACAATATCCATACAAATGGGACGTTTAAAAAATATATAAAAAAAAAAAACAATCAATCAATATTCAACTTTGAGCTGATGTGAAGGATAATGAGCCCCATTCATAAAGTCTGCCAGGGCTTATTTTTGATTATGATTGTCCTTGGAATAACTCACAAAGGGTTTTGAGTTTCAAAATTCAAGTCGGCCAAAGTGTTTGGAGTAGAGGTAGGGATTGATCCAGTCAAACGTATGATTAGGCGATCGGTTGGGTGATGGTACTATGGATGAGGACCTTTCAACTGGTCAGATATTGAGGATGATCCAAGGCGTATAATTCTATAAAGGCTGACTATTTTTAGGCCGAGTCTGAATCGGGTCAAGACTTGCGTATATCCTTCTGGGAGAATGATCAAAATAAATCTTAGATTACGGCACCACGCCAGGAGTGAGAGTTTGAGAGGTTATAGTGAGAGGGAGGAAGAATTGATTCGTTGCCCATTAGGAGCTGAAAGCGATTCAAGTAGTGCTGTAGCAATGGTTTTTCGCAAAACGCCCTCAATAAGTTGGGCGTGAGGACAACCGAGTTAGCTTGTGATTGTCCTCGATGTGCTTGTAGAGAAATTAAGACGGAGGGTGTGTCGTGAACAGACGAGGGTGGAATGGAGATGGGTGCGAAGGATGAGCTTGAACAGACTGACCACCGACAAGGATGAACGGGTGTCCGACCGATCGATCGTGAACCGGTGAGAGCGCGGAATGCTATAGAAATCGTTGAATGGGAAGAGAGAGCAGGAGGTAATCCTAACAAAGGATTACGCCCTGCCTACGACTACCAGCTTGGGTGTCACATTGCAACAAAGTCGACGTGACACTGAACTCTCTTTGTTTGCTCAAAAAAAAAAAAAAAAAAACCCGTTGCACGAGATAATATCTTTCTTCTTCAAGTACCTTGCAGTCTCCTCGATTGCTAAGGGGCTTTCGAGGCTGAAGCGATGATCTAGTCTGATGAGTTCTCGTTTAATTAAAAGATATGTTTGCATGTCCAAAAAATTTGGATAGTTATCAGCTCTTATCATGATTGCTGTTTTCGTCAACAAACAACTTATATCATGTAATGAATAGGGGGGGGGGTGGCGACTTTGCCCGCCACGGAATAATCAGGGCAAAGGGTAAATGGATAGCTCTAGGGAAAAGTCTACTGGACCAAGTCTCTACTTTCCCGAAACTGCACCAACGCCTTCCCTTTATATTTCTGGGTAAACACAACTCTTGACAAAGAACCGGTATCAACTCAGGCTGAACAAAGAACTTCAACAGGGTAGTCATACCGTTTTCAAGCATACCATATTTATCTGGAATTGCATAACTACCTTTAAAAGAATTGAAATCCCTCCTTTGTTCCCATACGAATTTAGAGATTGGCTGAGCATTGCATTATCTTTGTATTCATGAAAAACTTGCGGGTAGAGCTGGGACAAACACAAAAGTTGCAAGTTGATGTTTTTGGTGCATTCATTAAGCTGAATGGGCACTGCCAACCTCGGATTCAAAAAAATTGAGGTGTCTTCGGGTGGCAGTTGGCTCGGATACGGGGTCCGAGGTAATCTCTTATCCAACAACACCTCGGATTTTTGAATGCGAGGCATCCCTGTTGGTGGTGGGATTTAAGAAGGTTTATCATCACAGACTGATTCAACAGCAACAGTTGCTGCTCCCTTACCTAAAACTCTATCATCTAGACATTCTCCATTGTGTTTTTATATCGGAAATTTTGCAAGAAATTGGTTGTGGTTAGAATGCATTGTGGAAGTGAGGGAGTAAAAAATGTTGAAAAAGTCTAGAAACTGAGGTGGTAAGGTATGATGAGTGAGGTTCTGTCCTCCACTCAAATCCTGACCTATGGAAATGCATGCTAAGCTTATATGAGAAGAGAGAATGTGAATGAGAAATAAGGTTTTAGGACAGAGGGAGATGCAGATGAGATCTCAGATGAAATAAGGTTGAGGAATGAATAGTACCTAAATTTGGGTGAAACAAGGAAATAGACAGGGATGTGTTGAGCTTTATGGAACTTGTGATTTGCACCTAGGATGAAAAACTAGTGAGGCTCGAGAGAAGGACAAAGAAGGTTTGATAAAAGAAAGAAAGAAAAAAACAGTTGAAAAAATGAAAAGGTAGATTGGGATAAGGTGGGAAGTACTCACGATCTCTTTTTGCAGATGGGAAAAGAGACCAAGAGTGGGTTGAGTGTGGGGGTGATAAAGTCTTTTCTCATTCTACATATAAGGCTGACTCTGTATGCTAATGTCTGTGCCGATGGAATTGCGACACGAACAAAGGTGGGTTGAGCAGCAGCAGTCAGCAAATGAGATTGCAAAGCAAGAAACAGAAAGAGAAATTTCCGAGAGAAAAGATACCTGTTCAGAAAAGGGATCAAAAGGCCAGATATTTGAAAGGTATGGCTAATGCCACTTTTTCTGGCCCTGGGACAACACAGCAATATATGTGTTAATGAGTGCTTAATTCTGGTCTTTAACACTGAAAATCCACTGCCAGATTCAGACTCCTAACTTTACTAATTCAGGGTCTGGTACTGCTTCCCTTTGACAGACAATTCCAAGGCTGAAGGAAGAGACTTACTTCCAGTCCTTGCTGTTTGTGGTCAAATTTTTGGTCAAGATTCCAAATTTTGGCCACTCTCATAGCTACACCTCTATAGCATGCATATCCTTGAAGTTATAGCTCATTTCTCAAACTAAGGCTATTTGTGAGGATTTGTGCACATATATCTTCCAGGAACAAGGAAAGTAGATACATATGGTGAAGACCGGAGCCATCCAAATCCAAGTATTTTTTTAGATGGTTTGAGGTCTAGCGAGCTAGAATTTCACAGTCTTTAGCACTCAAAATTGAAATTCACACAATGAAAATCATTTATTTTTCCTTACAGAAAAACAATCAAATATCTTTGTCACTACATTTACCTAAAACATGACAAAGGCATCAAATCATTCAGCCATCAGGTAAAACCAATGATTGATGTAGTTTCAAGTAGTCAGAATTCAGGGACTTCTTCTTGCTGGATTGATATATCACTACCTTCCTCAATGTCCAGGAGGAATCTGAATTAACAGATATGTTGATATCCAATTGACACATTACTAACATAAATACACAGTACCAATACATAGATACAATAACTTAATGAACAGGGAGAGAAAAATATACCATATAAATACTCCCTTCCCATGCATCCACAACTCTTTCCTCATCTGCAGAAAGAGTCATATGTACCCCACACATTTAACTTTATAAAACCTTATCCATTTGAGATCCAGATAACTTCAACTCTAATTTGTGTATTTTCATATCAACTGACCAATACTGTCATTACAATAGCTACAAAATTCCCCACCCATATCACAAGCATAAACAGCTTACAATTTCCCTTATTTCATAGCTTCTTTCCTCACTATAGGTACATATCTGTCATGCCACTCTTGTGACTAAACCTCTTAACCTCATGTTTCCATCTTCTTAGCTTTTCTCTTTATCTCTTTTAGGTAAGCTCAATACCCTAACAAGGAAGAGGAGAGAGGAGGACTAATACCTCACACCTATACCTGATTGATAGTGGTCCACAAATCTTTACAAGATTTATCAGGAAGACACAGTTGGAAGGCAGGGGCAAAAAAATAACTTGGGTTTGCTCTGCATAAATGGGTGGAAGTGGGTCCAAACTTCTCTGGCAGTTATTTGTCCCAAAACTTTTACCTGCAAGAAAAAAAAAAAAAAAAAACCTTGGCACAGAAAAACAGAATTTGCTAATCCTTTATAGGAATCCATCCCTACCGGAAAGCAAGCCCATTTTTTATCTACCTGATTGGCAAGTACTTACACTAGATACCAAGTAGTTCATTAGTTTGACATAATTCAAAATAGTTTTCCACAAATTTATCTCATAAATTGATGTTTTTTCTGCTTACTACATAAAAATCATTTGGTGAACTGTTTTTCAATTTACAAATTTCTGGTCAAGATGATAAGACTCAGATACGCCCTGGGTAGAGATATCTACACAATTAACAATTCAAAGAATGTTTGTAGAAATTTGGAGTCCAATTCACACATATATCTGAGCTTTTGGTTCTTCTCAGTGTGGGAATTCAAAATTGTTCAATTAAATTCCTTCATCACTCTCTGTTATGTAAAAAATCCAGTAGTGATACCAAAATTAAGCTTTAGAATAATTTTTCCCAAGAGCAACAAACAGCTCACCATCATCTATAGCATTCTAACTACCATGATAATTTTTCACTGCCTATGGTAATTATATGGTAAAACTATACAGATTCTGGAACTCTTTCCAGAACCCTAGAACCCTAATTTTGGTGAGGTTCTGGACTTCTGATTTTTTTTTTTTTTTTTTTGGCAGTGCACACATCTTTTAATGCCCTTCCTGTTGAACTTTGTTTGTTGCAGAAAATTCAGAATTCCAGAAGTTTGTTCAGGCTTTCTGGAGTTCGGGAAAAATTACTGAAGAGTTTAGGGAATTTTCCAGAATCCATATTTTTTACAACATAAATAATAATGATGATGATTAAATAAAATGAATTTCTTCATTAATATTGGCTGGAAACATTCAGCTTCTTCAACGGAAGCATATGGGCAGTCCTTGGCTTACAAATGTTGTCAGGAATTGAAAAGTTAACAATGTACAACTGAGCTGGGAAAAAGAAGGATTACTTGCCACATTTCAACTTTTTCGAAAGAGACCAATGTGGCTGATTCCTGCTGTCCTGGTGATCATAGGGGTGTCTTGATTGTCAAAAAAAAAAGTTTTTCAGAGTGATGATATTATATATTATATGGAGGCACAACCAACTAACAGTTTCTTTTTCCTAACTCCACTTGCTATACATGGAATGCTGGTCATGTGGACTATGAGGCTGGATAACGTACTTCTTTTGATAATTTGAGGCATTATATATACTCCGTAGCCTACAATAGATATATCAAAGATGAGTATAGAAACCAATCTGTGAGTATATGAGGGAGATAGACATATGGATGAGTGAATGTGCAGATTAGTGCGCGGCAAGAAGGAGAAAAGACTTCATGAGCCAGAACAACAGATTGGAAATCTAAGCGACTTATATAGAGTAGGAGCACAGACATGTCATGATACAAGCATGGGTGTGTAGAGGACTTGTGACATGTTGACATACGTGTGTAGAGAGCTGTGACATGTTGACATATATTTTACAATTCATTCTCATTGCTCTCATGTTTATAGTTAATTAGTGTCATGATTTGGTCCCAAGAGGTGCCCAGCCACTGATCAAGTGCCCTCGGAGAGTAACCTCAGGGCTCTATGCCCTTACATTTAATGAAGTTGATCAAGTAGATATTGTAAGAGGGTGTTAGTTTACTTAAATAAGCCCAGCACTGCCAAGATATTTGTATCGGATGGGCCTATCCGATGTTCTATCACCCCGAGATATGCGATGCAGTGTCAGTAGGATTAGGTGCGA
>MU167211.1:221564-237536 GCA_015951145.1 Cronartium quercuum f. sp. fusiforme G11
TTATTAGTACATAACATCTTGTATGTTATTACAGTTTGAGTTTATGGTTTACAGCAGGTTACTGTATATGTAATCATGCTGTAATGTGCACTTTTAATTCAGTTTTACAGTGGCTTCTTAATTACATCTCTTGAAACTGAGCTATGAGGTGTAATAAGAATCTAATTATATTAACATTTGCAGCTCCATAGTACTTCTGAAGTACTCAGGGGCTGACAGTCTCAGTATCCAATTCATGTAAGATTTTCTGTTCCATCACTCTGTTTGGAAATAAAGTCACATCATTTTTCACATATTTTTTCAATGGAAACACAGAAAAAACAGGTTGCCTGTGATCAAAATATCCATGTAAATCCACTTCCACAGCAGTCTTTCCGACCCATCTTGATACCAAACACGGTCAAATCAAAGGATCCCTTAGTTTTGGATTAGCCCTAAGAGTTTGGCAATGTGCTGTTAAGATGAAAACTAGGCATCCCACTTTGAAATCAGGCTCCACATGAGACTGGTTCTGTCTATTTTTTCTCATCTTTGAAGTATTTTTTGATACAATCTTCAGCATATATTTCAGCAATTTCCTGAATTTTAGAGAAATCTGCTGCAGCAGGATGAACCTCCATTTTTCCAAGTTTTATAATTTATCAATGTCAGCCCTCAAGGACTACCTGCTTTAAAGCAGTAGGATTACATATAGTAACTATATGTAATCTAATAAGAACACATGTAAAAACAGATATACATACATAAAGTAACAATGTACATATGTAATGTATCAAGTTACATATTATGAACCTATGTAAAGTATCAAGTGTATAGGGGAGCATATGTAATAATGAATAGTCACAACTCAAGCTCAGTATCAAGAGCCATAACCCATGTACACTTATGACAAGGCCTAAGTGTTAGGCCTTGTAACTAGTACAAGAACCACAACTGGGCCTAACATGACCAGAACCAATAGCTGGACCACAGTATCCTTGTATGGAGGGAAGAACAGGTATATAAACCCCTCCTCTTTGAGCAAGAAAGCCCTGGTTGTTCTCTCAACCATTTTACCACACACCAAATTGAATACCACACAATTGAGGATATCTCTTACAGAATATTTACTCAAAAGTGTACCACTCATTAGGTGAAAAAGTAACCAGGCCAGGCTAGTAGCAGCCTTTCTTGCAATAACCTTCACTAGTTGGAGACTAGCTGTGAAGTAGAGATAAAGCACTCAGATTAGAGGAAGTAATAATAGTTAAACTCTATTACAATGTCTAACCTTCTACAAGGTCACTCTATTCAAAGAGCCCTTCAAAAACATCTACAAGGAAGCCTATTCAAAGGCCCCTTCAAAAATAGTTCCCTGGTCTCAGACCCTCTTTTCAGAGGTCAATTAACTGAAGTCTGTAACTGTTTATCATAGTACAGACCCATTCAGACACCTGTCTCAACTTGTCATAGTGGAGAGGAAAGCCTAAAAGAAGCCTTCCCCTCACAATCAGCAAGATGGGTGGATTGGATGCATATCCTCTCTCTAGTTCAAAGGGAGTTTTATTTGTCACTGAATGATTGTACTTTTGTAAGGTAAATTCAAATGTGGTAACAAAAGAACCCTGTCATGAGTATAATTCTCTGGATCAGTGTGTAACATGCCAAAAGCACAATAGCACCTGATCATATCTTCCAGAGTCTGTATCATTCTCTATGCTAAACCCTTAGTTTGATTATGATGCGCAGTTGATAAGGCCAATTTTGGACCCATGATCTTCAATAACTTTTGGATCTCTGTCTGAAATAATCTTTACAGGTAGTCCTGCTTCATTCAACATATGTAACCACCAGACATGTACAACCTCTTTGGCAACAATATCTTTGTGCACAGGGATGAAGTTTGCCTTTCTGCTATATCCACATACCACAACTAAACAAACCTTGTAGTCCATGTATGTACTCTTAGTATAAGTTGAGACCAATTAGATATTGACTTTTAAATTCCATCAACTTACTGTGGAGGTGAAATCAGATCAAACAAGTCTTAAATCAATCAACCCTCTTATTTTTCCTGTCCAATTGACATGCTTGGATCTCAATATTCACACTGGCACAGTGACGCTGTTCAAATTCTTGTGAGGGTTGAAAGGGACCCAACGGGCCTTTTAGCGTCGAGACTCGTGAATTCAAAGGCCCAATGTCACCACTCACTTTGACCCTTCAACTTGGCTGTTTGCTCTGTCTGATTATCTCAGGAGGGCTCGATTGGACACCAGATTATCCGCCTTCCCACTTACCTTGATCTATGTGTGACACCTTGAACAACACTAGTCCCACCCAAGTCAAGACAGATGCCTCAAGAGTTAACCCTCGAAGTCAAGCAGCTCAGAATAGCTCTCAACTTTATTTCATTCTATAAAATAATGTATTTTTTTATTATATTGGGTCACCAAACCTAACCTCGCGGGTAGGCGCGTCGCGACTCAACTTTCAACATAGCCGAAACAACCGGCCGAGGACTCTGAATACAATCATCAACTCGAAATCAATCTCTATCCCCCTACCAAGCTCAACGACTACCACTCCATTATCCATCTTTGCACGAGATAAATCATGGCTCCCAGTTCGGATCGCCGGAAGATACTCGAACAGCTGAAAGCTACGCGGGCCGGACAGAGACGTGAATATAAGGTTTGTCCTAGAATTCGGCGTACGACTTTTGGAGAACAGATTAGCTCAGTGGCATTTACTGATATGTTGATAAAAGATTTCACAAGATACAGCATTGTACGACACGGTCTCCGAGGACCAATATAAGCGGATTGTCAAAGGACGGACGGAGGAGGATGACTTCATCGGTTCGTTCGCCATTACTCAGACTGTCTACGTGATCTTCACTGACTCCTTGGTTTTGCAGAGAATGATGACGATTCAGGATACGTCGATCAGGGTGTAGATGATTGGGAACAGGGCGATAGTGGTGAGGATGGTCCCCAAAGAGAGGACAGTACGCATACTCCTCTCTGTCCTCACGTGGCTTTTTCGTTCTGATGCTCATGCACACGAGGGTGGATGATGTCTGATCAGGGAAAGAGCGATCAAAATCTAAAAAGTCGCAAAGTTCGTCGTCTCGCCCAGCCTCCAAGGCGGTGCAGAGCACTACCAAACCCACCACCTTGCCCCTACCATCCAGTCGGCGTACAACTACGATGATGGAGAGTTCATCGAACCTCTCAAACTATAGGAAAGCGAAGCCTCATGTGGATTCGGATGATTTCATGAACAATCTCCTGAGTGAACTGGGTCCCGACCCTTCGAATATTCCCGCAGGCAAGCAGCAATCGAACGTGTCTGATGTACCGCCTTCGGACATTAGGAAAAGGAAGAACTGGGCTCCCACCTCGATAGGTCCATCTGTCATTCACTCCTCCAATAGGGCAGGCAAAGAACGGTCTCGCAATCCAATACCATCTTCGAGCGATGCCGACATTCCAGCCGATCTACCCAGCAATGAAGCTTATGACGCTAGCTCTAGTACCGGCCTCGGTGGTGGCATGAGCAGTGATAGTGATGAGATGATGGAACCGCAATTAAAGAAGCCTCGCGTTCAGGCTCTTCATGACGATCTCGTCGGGTTAGGTGTCGATGATTTTGCATTTGATGAAGACGTTGATTTTTCCATGGATCCACCTGCGCTGGATGTCGATGACTTAGATTCAAATTCAAAGCTTCCTGCCTTTGCCCACACTGAAGAGGATGATACCTTTCAAGCGAAGCCTCTTCCGCATCTGAAAGCCAACCAACGAACACTCAACAAGTCTTTAGTCGACCCGAAGGCCAAACGCCAGCTGATCAATTATGCAGGCTCTGTGCTCAATTCGAAAGGCTCCGCTGGCTCTAATCACAATTCGCCCATCGATTCTAAGCATACACAACCCAGCGTTGTCACTAAGCCTAAAATACAAGGGCTTCACTGGCAACAGGCCATAGCCAGTGTACCCGTTGCTTTTCACAAAGAGATTGATCAGGATACTAATGACAAAACCGCCGTGGATACATCTGCTGAGACAAAGTCAAAGGAGAACCAAGACCTGAACTTATCTGAAGCTACCGAATTTCTAGCCAACGTTCCGCGGATGGGTAAGGCGAATAAAGCTCCACAACTGAGCAAAAGAGCCCTCGCTAAAGCTGAAGCCGATCGACATTTACCTGAGCCCATCGCCGTAGATGCATTTGAACCTGTGATGACATCGAAATCTACTTCTCAAAAGGATGGAGTTGAAGCTGCCGATGATCAGAAAGGAGAAAGCCTGAAATTATTTTGGTTGGATTATTTGGAAGTAGAAGGATTGATTTACCTTTTTGGTAAAGTTTTAAATAAATTGACTTCGAAGTACGTCACCTGTTGCGTCATCGTGGAAGGCATGGAACGTAACCTATTCATCATGCCCAAGGAGACCATCATTGATGGTATGTATGGCATGATTTAAACAATTAGAAGCCTATTTCAGCGTTGCTGAGACTTTTGCCTTGTGAGTCTAGAGGATGGAATGGAAGTTAATCCGACTGAAGATGACGTGTACGATGATATCGAAGAGGTTCTTTCAAAATATCAAATTACTGAATTCAAGAGCAAGGTGGTAAAACGGAAGTATTGCTTCGAAGACAAAAGTATTCCGACCGGCGACCGCGATTGGCATAAAGTTGTTTACCCTTTCACTAGTGAGTACTCACAATCCTTTTTTCCTCTCCAGCTCTACGGGTGAGCATTTACGATTGCTGTACCTTTGTTATCGCGACCTTCAGAGCCTGCCATTCCTATGGACACCAAAAGCCGAACGTTTAGCAAAGTTCTTGGTTCACATACGAACGCTTTTGAATTGTTTCTTTTAAAGCGTCGAATCATGGGGCCTTGTTGGTTGGACGTAAAAGGTGCTCTTCCGAAAAGATCAACTACCCCGGTAAGATTTTAAATCTTCCCGTCTTCATCTTCTTCATGTTACGCTTTCCTGCGTAGTTTGATTTTTATGAATCTTCATTTGTCTGTCTTGGTTTTTCGCAGGCTTCTTGGTGCCAACTCGAAGTCGTAATCAAAGATCCAAAGACGATCAATCCTTTTTCCGATTCAGATCCGTTGGCCCCCAAAGAAATACCACCGATGAAGATCCTCAGTTTAAGTGTAAGAGATATCATGAACCACAAAGAAAACAAGAGAGAAGTCGTATGTGCAACCATTCGGACCTGGCACGACAGTATGTATCTCCCCAATATGATATGTGATACATCACAATGAATCCTACTCGCAACGGCCGTGTCCGAAATCATTAATCATCACTTTTGCTGTGCAGCCCAGCTTGAAGACTCCACGCCCTTGGACCAACAACCATCGTTTACGCAATCATTTGTCCGACCCCTATCCCTCTTCCCATCGGCATTCCGCGACGCTTGTCGTCAAACCACACCAGTTATACATCCTGTTACGACCGAGCAGATACTGCTTACCGATTTACTCGGCGCCATCACTCGATTTGATCCGGATGTTATAGTCGGATACGATCTCACTGGCGGAGCACTTGATGTGCTCCTGCATCGAATGAAAGATCTCAGAACCCCGCACTGGTCCAGGATTGGTCGTTTTCGAAGGGATAAACTACCTCCTCTGAGGTCCGGAGGATTCAATAACCAGCTTCTTACGGGTCGATTGGTGTGTGATCTAAGTGGCGATGGTTTCAAGTCGAGTGTCAGCTCCACAACGTGGTCACTAACCGAATTATGTCAACAACATCTCGATGTCGCTCGTGAAGATATTGATCCAGATGAGATTGTCAATTACTTCGACTCTACCGCTGCAAAACCAACGCGATTGATCAACTTTGTCAAACACTGCGAAGCGGATTCTTATTTCCAAATGGCATTAGTTCACAAAGTCCAGTATTTGGGCTTGACCAAGCAATTGACAAATCTGGCCGGAAATAGCTGGAACTCGACTCTCTTCGGTGGTCGTTCGCAAAGGAATGAATACATTTTGCTTCATGAATTTCATCGCCAGAAATTCGTATGTCCCGATAAACTTACCTTCAACGATCGTAAAGCATTGGCGAAACAGGCCGCCAAAGTAGCTGAGGACGATAATCAGAACGCTGATGAGAAAAAGAACACTAAAAAAGATAAATATAAAGGTGGTCTCGTATTTGAGCCTAAACGAGGACTATGGGATAAGTTTATCTTGGTCATGGACTTCAACTCGCTGTATCCGAGTATCATTCAGGAGTACAATATTGATTTTACCACGATTGACCGCGCTTCCCTCGATGTAAGTTAATCTCAACTCCTCCGGGATTTCATGGGGAATGACTGACGATTTAATCACATTGCCCCAATACCATATATGTGTTTGTTTACTAGGAGGATGACCCGGACGCTATGCCCGATCTACCTTCTAGCGATGTTAAACAGGGTATCCTGCCCCGACTTATTGCCACTCTTGTCAACCGAAGAAGACAAGTGAAAAGTTTGATGAAAGGTCAAAATACACCAGCCAATAAAATGATACAGGTGTGTATATCGATTGCACGTGCACCTAGGCGCGGTCTGAGAACGCTGATCAGTTTTTTCTTATGATCGTTTGCAGTACGAAATCAAGCAGCTAGCGTTGAAATTAACGGCCAACTCAATGTATGGATGCTTGGGTTTCGAGGGTTCGCGATTCTATGCAAGGTCACTGGCTGCTTTGACGACTTACAAAGGTCGTGAAATCTTGACTAACACTCGGGAATTGGCTGAAAGCAAAGATTTGGATGTAAGTAGGCCGCTCACTCGTTTGCTTCATTCGATCGACTGAACTGCGCTATCTCCTTGAGTCCAGGTTATATACGGAGACACAGACTCCGTCATGATCAATACGAATGCTGTCGACTTTGTGGCCGCAAAGAAGATCGGAGGGGAGTTTAAGAAACTGGTAAATGAGCGATATAAGCTGCTCGAAATAGATATCGACGCTGTCTTCGAAAGGATGCTACTACTGCAGAAAAAAAAATATGCGGCTTTGAAGATCGATGAAGTGAGCCTACAACGAAGTGTCGAGGTAAAAGGCTTGGATATGAAACGACGAGAGTTTTGTAAACTATCCAAAGATGCCTCACAGTTGAGTATTCTGGCTACATGCATTTACTTCATTAGTGAATTTGAGTGACCTTGCTTATGTGGTTTGATTTCCGAACAGGTACATTTTACAGCAAGTCTTGTCTGGTGATCCCACTGAGATTGTAGTTGAAAAGATGCACGAATATCTTACACAACTGGGAGAAGATGTCAGAGAGGGTAAGAAGGATCTCGAAGATTTCATCATCAACAAGAAACTGGGCAAGAATCCCAAAGATTACCCCGATGTGAAATCGCAACCTCATGTTCAAGTTGCCCTACGCATGGAATCAAGGGGAAGCGGTGGTGCCAAAGCTGGAGACGTGATACCATATATATTTTGCTTGGGCGAGGATGGATCATCGAGTAGCAGATCTGCGCAAGCTGATAAAGCCAGGCATCCAGATGATCTAAGACGAAAAGACTCACCTTGGAAGATCGGTCAGTGATCCTACTACTCAGGTATCAATAGCAATTACGCTACATAGCTCATCACTCACATCGAGCTCTTGTATCACAGATTACGACTATTATCTCTCCTTACAAGTCCTTCCGCCCATCGAACGTCTTTGTGAACCTATTGAGGGAACCGACAGGGCACGGCTGGCCGAGTGTCTTGGTTTGGACCCTGCTCGATTTAAAACTCACACATCGTCGAACGCATTAGACAATGATCGAGAGTTTCACACACTTGACTCTCAGATACCAGATTCAGAACGATTCAAGGATTCTCAGCCATTCAAGGTTCGTTGCCGACATTGCCATGAAATATGTGATTTCAAAGGTCTACAGGACGATACGGTATGTCTTTTTTTTTTTTTTTTTTTTTTTTTTTTTTTTTTTTTTTGTCTAGATCGATGGACGCTGACTGATGGACATGTTTACAACCCATCCCAGACAAGCATGTTCACCACGACTGGAATATTTTGCCCCAACCTGGTTTGCAAGCGACCTCTTGGCGTGGGCTCGATGGCGGCGCAATTGGAGGTCCAAATTCGAGCTTGCATTAGCAAGTTTTACGAGGCTTGGCTTATATGCGATGATGCGTCGTGTCGGAACCGAACACGAATGATGTCAGTCTACGGTCGAAGGTGCTTGAACACAACTGTTGCTTGTAAAGGTGTTATGAGCTATGAGGTATGTTTGGCTGTACTATCCCTGTATTGATGTCGCCACCAATTTCATCGCACCGATACCATATATCTAATCCTACAAATTCGCTCGCGGTGATGTGTTTTCAGTATACGGATAAGATGTTGTATGATCAGCTGCTCTATTATCACTCTCTCTTCAATCCGGACAAAGCCTTGGAAAAGTTCAAAGGGACGGCAAAGTCAGGTAAGTGACATCACTTGGTTTCACTCGATCCAGAATGTTAAATATATTGTATTTCCTTCACCCCGTTGAACAAATTCATCAGAATCGATATCGAATATCCTACGAGCCAATGAGAAGACCTTATCGCCCTTGAGAGCTATTCTTGATCGTCATTTGGAGTGGAATGGCCGACGCTTTGTCTCGATGGGATCTCTATTCTCTTTTATGACACCGAAGACGGCTCAGCAATCATAGGCTTATTTTGTAACTCATTTGAGAGTGATTCGATACTGTTCAATTTATTCTTCTGACAAAATAATTGCTTTTGTAATAATATTTTATGCACCTACACACAAACGAGGACGGAGTGCTTACTAATACATATATAAATATAGCTGTGCTCTATGAACTTTAGCAAATGGATTTTCAAGTTCCCTTTTTTTTCTTTTTTCTTTTTTTTTGAAATGTAACCATACGTCTTGGGTATTTCCTTTGATATATCGAGTACTAATAATTTATTAATCAAGACTTCACAAGCACATAAGATCCCATGGGAGACTTTTTAAAATCCGTGATCAATTCTTAAGTGAGGTGCCATGCGACTCCAAGTTTATATCAATGTAGTTTACGACTCTATCCAGCGTCAAAGGGTTGATTTTTTTGATTTTTTGATGATTCCTCAAATGAAAAAAAGCATCGGGCGCGCTCAACCTAAAATTTTCCATACAAGAAGGACTGATTACGTAAACTGATAGGTTTTTTTTTTGTTTTTTTTTACCACCAGAATTAAGTGGCTGTACTAGTTAATATATCTATGAGTAGGTAAATGATGTAACGAGAGGATTCGCTGAGGCCATTGTCGAACTACGAGTCGGACTACAGTGATACACTCAGGGTGAGACAATATGCTTATACTGATGAAGGCGACCCGGACCCTCTTTCTGGACTCCCCACACGGCACCAGCACTCTCTTTCCCTAAGCTGAAAATAGCAGGGAAAGAGAGTAAGTCAAATCCCATTCCACCTTTCTTTCTCACCCTCTGTTTCTTTTACTCTCTCACGCTCCTTTATTGTACCACTGACATCATACTTAACACACCTGCACTCTTTCACGCTACTTTCTCTCTAGAACTATCTCTATTCTTATCTCTAGAGAGCTCAGGCTGATTTGACCCACACTCGTACCTAGGTCAGCGAGTTGTGGCCTTGTCCTGGGTTAGAGAGTTTGCTCACCCACTTGGACCTATTTGTATCAAGTCACTCAACATATTTTCGTTATTGTCATATCAGAATCATAGTAAAACTTCTCAGTCATAAAAAATGAGAAAGAAAAAAAACCATATAAGTGACTTCAAGAAATATTAGAGAAGAAAGATGTTCTTAAAGCTCCGTAAGAAATCCCTATTACAAGTATTGCATTTACTCGAAAGAGAAGAAAAACGAAGGTGTATCACAATCCACCATGCTTGAGAAAAAAAAAAAAAAACAAGAAGAGACACCAATGATACAGAGAAGATGATCAAAAACTTGTTTACCCTATATTGGCTTTTCATATCACTGATCAACCGCAATTTGACATGTCGACTTTCCCACACCTTCGTCACATCCAAATCAGATTTGAGGCCTGATACTCATGTGTTATGGTGAAACAATTGGACTTTTCATCAAAATTTCAAGTGCCATATGATGAGTCCATGGAAGCAGCTCTTCCTCTCGAGGAGAATGGCGCAAACGCGTTGATGAGCTTTCAATCGCTTCCCGAAGAATAAATTCTGCGTTGATGTCCTGAATGATCGACGCCAGGTTGATATCACCATTGTCAGCGGAGTACGCCGCGGGCGAACCTTGCACAGTATTTGCTCGTTGAAGTGCACTGTGGGGTGTCCGTAGAGTGCTCACTGGAGATACGACATTTGAGGACAAAGATCGTATGGGAGAGTTGCCTGGCCTTTGGAGATCACCATGTGCTTGCGACACGCCCTCTGATTGAATACAGTAAGACTCAAAAGGGCTCCAGGAATCACTCTTGGGAATCTCAATCTCCGGTGACACTACTCCTCTGAAACACATCAGGTATGACGGCATAGAAGGCCCGCTTGCAGGATTAGCCGGATTAAGTAAGATCAAATGGGGATAAAGTCTCAAGTTTTTGAGTAACCCGGATGCTACTCTCTTCGGAAGCAGAGCATTGCACAAAGCACTAGCAGCGGAGGTGACCAAAGCTGTAATTCGAGAAGGACAACCAGATTGTGCTTCAGCTGCGTTCGAGGCCACGATGTCTTCGTGCTTGAGGCTCCCGACTCTCTTCATCAACACGCGTAACAGTTCCAGTTCAGCCGTCGGTAACAAAGACAAATCACGGTCCTTGGGGCTCGAATGAGGAAGCTGAAGTATTGGTAGCATCGGGATCGAGTGGCGTCGCGCTGGATCGACGAGAATTTGCAAGCCGTCGTAAGGTAAAGCCTGAGCCACACACAACCCGCAATATACAACCGATTCAGCAAGACCCGTCGAAGTGCCAGCCTGGTGGAAGCGACGCAGATCACGAAGTGTATCACTAGCGACGGATGGTGAGATGGCCATGTCCGAGGCAAAAACCTTGGACACATGATATGTGTCATTGAACCGGTAGCCTTGTTCCTCGTACTTTGCACTCGCAGAGCGGTTTCTCGTTTGATAGACCATGAACATCATCTGACCATTCCCTCGGACTGCATCCTGGGTTCTCGAAGAAACAATTGTTTCATGTCCAATTTCAAGGATCTGATCATAAAGCACTGCTTGAGGTGCAAGACTTAAATTGGAGGGCGCCAAAAACTTTGCAACAGTCTCGTTCCAGGTCTGAAAGAACGCGTCAACGAACCGCATAGTCGCGGTTTGTAAAACTTCCGAGTTGTTCACCAAGTTCACCACCACCGTCTGTTCCGCGCCAAATCCAATGCTCGTGATCTTGGGTGTCACAAAAGGCGATCCAGAGGAAAAGGGTGACCGTGGGGTTTGGGGATCTAATGATCTTGGCTTGACACACGGTGGGTTACGCTCGACACTCTTCAGGGATCCAAGCCATGATCTCTTCTCGCACTTCATATCCCAAGAACGACGCATGCATTGGAGAAAGGCCGGATGCTGTGTTGAAATGAGATCTTGATGACAGTTGGTGTACTTTCGACCTAGGATCCATTCGCCAATTGACATCTTTGAGGAGGTGAACGGAAGCTCATCATCTAGCTTGAGTTCACGCACTGGTAGTTGACCGTCGGCAGTAGTCAACACATTACCGTGCTCATCAAAAACACAAGCTGCAATAAGAATCCTTTGACGCAGGGCTTGTGCCTTCCTTCTCACTCGCGTATAGTGGATTGACGAGATCACGATGATAAGACAACATAAAGGTGCAAAGATGTTGACTATTGCCTCAATGACCGCTTGAACCGCATTCGATTGGCTAGAGTCGGTATTGGTCTCCGGTTTGCCTTCTTCTCGATAATAGCTTGTTGCAAGCATTGCGACATAGTGCATAGATCCCACCGCTAGTGTTAAGATTCCGGCAACACCGAGTCGGTTGTACCATGTCTGCCGGAGTTGAGGTGCGAGCTTGACAAATAGTATCCAAAAGGCAAACCATGAGACACAGTATGAGAGTAAAACACTTAAAAAAATCAAGGGCATGTTATATTTCGTCAAACGTTCATTCACTATGCCAGCTTGACTGATAAAATGCATTCCGCAGACACCAGATCCACAAATAATTCCGGAAATGAACGATCGAATGCAGAATCCCGTAAAATCCCGATGAGTTGCTTTCGGATTTAAGCCGTGACCGGTGAGAGTTGGAGTTTCAGCGGTATTTTCAAACCGGCCATCTTTGAGAAGGCGAGGAGGCAGATAGTCAACAGGATTGTTGCTCTTTTCAGATATCTGGCTGTCAATAGACAATATTTTTTTGGAGTTTGAATCCTTGGTATGATCCCGATGTGTGAACCACTGAAAGGTAGGTAGCTTCAATCCGATGACCGAAAATGCGATGACCATCGAGGAAATGCTGGTCACTAATGACATCAGGGTGAAGAGAACATTGTATTTGAGGTCCTTTGTCATGTGATTCTGGGGATCGACAAGCCTCAAGGCATGGTTCCCTGAGTTGTCAGAATCAGAATGTCAAAAGGTGAAAACAAGAAATTTTAAACAACATCCAAGTCATCCAGAATATACACAGAGAAATTTCTGCAAACCAATAAAATGCATTGAAAAAGCTGAGACCGATCCAAAGCAGAACGCGGCACTGACTGTATAAACGTGGAGTGGCCAAAAGTGATTAAATTATGGAGCATCAGATCTCCTACTCCGCGAGATCAGAAGGAAATCACGCCCTTACCGAGTAGAGCCAAATTAAGGAAGCCGGTGTTGCCTGTCCTTCTAAGCAGAAGCTCAATAGTACTCCAGCATCCTACCCAGGATATTACAAGCGAGGCCAGGATGAGCGGCCAACGGTATTGAGCGGTGAATTCAACCCACTCAACCTCCGAGTCGGGGGTGGTGGCGGCTTGGATCGAGTTGGAATGTTGGGCGCAGATAAGAATGAGAGCGCGGCAAAAGGATCCTGTGGGATGATAAAGCGTCATTGCTCACACAAATCAAGGCAATAGGAATGTAAATGGTTTTCAAAAGCGTAGGTTGGATTCCTTGAACAGATCACAAAAAAGAAAAAGAAAAAGTGAGTGCAAAAGGAGGGGTAAAAAACGGAAATCAAAGAAAACGAAAAGATGGAATGTCTCGTGAAGTGGTGTGAAGAGAACCTGCTTGTTCTTCAGCAATAGCTGAAATCTTTGTACTTTGCCAACATGTGAAGAGCCAAGCCCTCAACCCAATTTGGGCACAACCTGAGGTTGTGTGTTGTGTGTGCCATCATGGACAGGGCAGTCCTAGATTTTCCTGAAAAGCGGTGTGGAAACAGTCCGAGTGGTTGAAGGACTGCAAGTAATAAAAGACCGGAACCAAAACAAGGCCAACACTTTAGCCACTTACCTCTGATCAGGTGCCCGTGTTTCTTGTCATGCCGTTTCCATTTTCAAAACTAGCTTATATCAACAGGGGTAGACAAGTGGCTCACAATGTTCACCTTGGCCCCCAAAAGGAACCCTCTTCAACATCTCAACGCGGGATTTGTGGATAGCGTACGGTTAGCTTTGAAGGTCCGCCTGGCTTCTCTGAGAACGGATGTGAATAAAATTGATCTTGTGACAGCGGACACTTGGACTCACATGCAGGACTTCACCAATGTCAATGCTGTCTTCTTTTTTTTTTTTTAGATTTATACCTCGAGCAAAGTGTTCTAGTTGAAGAACTGATCATGAGTCAGTTCACCCACAACAGAGGCTGATACATAGTACATATATATGCGCAAGTATTGGGATACAATGTGAGTTTGAGGATCACATTGACCTCGGTGGGGTTGGAAGACTTTGGCTACGTGCTTCCTATCAAAAATAAAGTTGCGAGGTCTCTTCGTGTCAGCTGTAACATGATCCCAATGCACTCATTCACACATGGACACTGCAATCTCACAATCAATGACATTCTCGTCGATGGGTGTTTCTGTTGCCTATAAACCTCCGATGTTTTGAATATCAAAGACCTCCAAGTTGATACAAGGTAAATGTGTGCTGGTTGTATCAAGAATGCAGCAGTTGTTGCACTCCACAAAAAGTTCAAGAGGATTGAAAAGAAGTAAAAGACAATGTTTCATTTTGTAACCTTCCTGTTTGATGAGGAAAAACCCTTGGAAATAAATCTATCATACACTCAAGTCTGAAAGAATTCATCCTCCACAAGATTTATCAAACACCTTAAACATATTTAAACATATAGAGTTCAAACACGATATGAGATCATCCTTTTCAAGAATTTTAACAAACAAAAAATGACATCAAAACTACAAAACGTATATCAAGATGGGTTATAAGTAATGGTTTTGATATTGTTTGAAAAGTTCATTGGGACCTCTCTCTCTCTCTCATTCCGAAATCTTCAAAAAAAAAAATCTTCATTAGAAATGATTACTGTATATAAACAATTCAATCCAAAAAAGAAGTAAATCACTCCATAAGAACAAATATTACATAATTAACCAATTCCAATACAAAGTTGGTATTTTCAAGTGCAATTAGATTTTACATTTCAGACTATCTAGATCCTGTGTGTTTTAGGTGCAGAGTGACTACCATCTGTCCTCTGTCTAACTAATGTGGGTCTTCAGAAGACCTTGGTCACAATATAGAATCTAACCAAAGTTTTCCTAGGGTAGTGAAGTTAAAGGAGAAGTATATACAAGTAATGTGAATGAGGTTAAGAAAAAGAGAAGAGAAGGAAGGGGGCTGCTTTGGTATGATCATTGAGTGTTCATATTTGATTCATATCTTTGTATATTGGGAGACCGTTCAGTGTCTGTGATGTAGTCTGCCAGGAACAGGAAAGTTTCCAGGGTGTCCAGTAATTTTGCGGCATTATGGTAGTTGACCTTGATTCCTTCTTTTCGTAATCAATCTCTGAATAACCTTCTTTCTTTTGAAAATTTCTTGCAATATACTATGAAGTGGGCTGTCATTTGAGGTACCCCACAAGTTGAGGAAGAGGGGTGATATTCCTGTCTTGGCTTGGCTAGGATATTGGCATAATGGACTATGTCCTGATTGTAGTTGGAATATTGCCACTGCTTGTCCTTTTTCTAACTTATATCCATCATCTATCTTGTTTCCATTAGTTGCATAAGGAGGGAAGTTTGGAGGGACTCCCCTTGTGTAAAACTTGTCTCTTGCTCATTTCCATAGGCTTCTCAAGCCATAACTCAGTTCATCAAATCTGTTTGGTCTTCAGTGTTGGGATAGTGTTGCACTGTATTGTAGTACCACAATTTACTTGGACATACTGCATTACATCATTTGTACTGACATGTCACATCTCTTATAAAGTGTTGTTATGTGGTAGATCAGAGATTCTTCTCTCCTCATCTTTTCTCTCTGATATATCTCACTTCCCAAACCTGATACTTGAGCAGCTAGAACTGGAGGCTGACTCATGTGTATCAGTGTTGGGCTTGTGACTCTAGAGAGCCATTCCCTGCATTCTATATTCAGCACCTACTTTTGCCACTTTGTTGGCCACTTCATTTAGCTGGATTCCCTCATGGCTTGGGTGAGATAAAACAATGTGTTTCAACGTTTGAGAAATTCACACCTGGGGTATCAGGTGGTTAGTAAAAGTGTCAAAACGGGCTATGTAGCCTCTTAATTAAGCTGAAACGCTTCTGTGAGAGAAATACACACCTGGCACACAAGGCACAGGGGATCGGAGAAGAAAGAGGTGTGAAATAAACAAGATTCTGGTAATACAAACATTCAGTGAGTAAAAAAATTCTTTTGAGGAGTATAGTAAAAAGGAATTTTTTTTTTTTTTTTTTTTTTTTTTTTTTTTTTTTTTTTTTTTTTTTTTTTTTTTTTTTTTAGGGAGAGGGACTTACAGATTCAATTCCGATGA
>MU167211.1:243596-254748 GCA_015951145.1 Cronartium quercuum f. sp. fusiforme G11
AAAAAAAAAAAAAAAAAAAAAAAAAAAAAAAAAAAAAAAAAAAAAGGGTTCTTCTATTCAGCGATCAGCAATGTTGAAGTTCCAAAACAACTTTTTTTTACCGCAAAAGGGCACTTTTACTATGAATATGTACATGCTTTCACACTTTTTTCAGTTTGAGTTTTATTTTTTTATTTAATATATATAAATGAGCTCCAAAAACGTTCAATACTTGATTAGCCCTTCTTCTTGTGAAATTGAGGGATTAAGAAAGGCCGATTAGCATATGTCAAGGCAAATGTGAGATGGTAACAAAAGGCGCACTTTTATACCGATTCCTCTAAATGAACAGATAAGTGCTTCTAGGTGTGTGTGCTCTAAAATAACTGCCTAGTACGAGCACCACAGTCAGGTTCTGCGATCACCGAGTGGAAAAACAGATTCGAGGCAAAGGCTCGAATTACTGACCTGCTTGCGCAGGATTCAAATAAGTGAAGGTAAGATGATTAGACAAACCAACAATAACAATCTATGAAAAGAAAATCAGGGGAATAAACAAAAAAAAGAAAACCAGGCTCATGTTTATGAGATAATGATGAGTTGAATAATTGGACTTACTCTGTTTTTTCTAATCTCAATTGGATGAGGAAAGAAGAATCAGAGTGCCTTGAGTAGCTCATTATAACAGTGACCAGACCATGCTCCAATGCATTAATCCTCATATGAGACAAGGAGGAAGAGTCAAACACAGCATGAAGAGCTTGACTGTCAGCCCTGAGGACTGAAAACTAGACAGTGTAACATATGAATTACATGTGTAATGTGTAAATTACATGTGTAATATAAGTACATATGAAGAAATATAATGTAACATGTGTATCACATATGTAATAGGTGTTACAAGTGTAACAAGTAAGAACATATGAAGAAGCAGAGCATAACATATGTATTACATATGTAATAAGTGTAACAAAGGAATCACATCTCAGGCTCAGTCTCAAGAGTCACAAGCATAGTGCACTTATGACAGGAGCCAAATAACAGGTCCTGTCAGTAGAGTAACCAACCACAGGTTGGCCTACATAGCCCTGTAGAAGCATGAGCCTGAACCACAAGTCAGCCCATAGTCTAAAAGTAAGGTGTAGGTAACTTGAAAGGTATAAAAACCCCCTCTCTCCTGCTCAGGAGTTGTTCCCTCCCCTCACCTTTTACCACAACCACCTAAAATACCCAATAGCACACATTTGAGGATACTTATAATAAAAGTCATCTGCTCAATAGTGCACAGGGTTATACACTGCCAACAAAGACATCTAGGACAAGCTTGTCCTAGATTTCCTCAGACAGGCTTTGTCCTAGTTTTTCCTTGTCCAATCAAGGAACATCTAGGACAACTCTGGTCCTAAGACTTCTAGAACAACCATGTCCTAGTAGTTTCTTCTGGCAGTGATAGGTGTAAGTAAATAGAGGTCAACAACCAGGTTGGTAAACCTAAGAGTCTTGTAGACCCTTTGTCAGTGAGGACTCACAAAGGCAGAGATAAATAACCTACACCGCCAAGAAAATTGCATCACATAGAAGCATGCTATGTCACATAACAGGCCAAGATGCGATGCAATAGGTCTATTTTCCAAGGTAGGGACCTTGAAAAATGGTCCATAGTATCACATGAAGACATGCTATGTTACATAGCAAGCCTCCATGTGATGCAAATATATTGGCAGTGCTAAAGCAGAAAAAGAGCACCTGCTTAAGAGAATAACCATTGGAGCTAGGCAGTTGTTGTGCTCAACTGTAGCTCTCCTTAACCATCAAACCAGTCCAAGAAGGACTAGTCCTCTTTAAATCCTCTCATGAAAGGTCATCTAACTGTAGTCCACACTTGGATGTGACCAGTGTAGACTGAAATTTAAGCCAGGAAGGGGCCTAACAGAAGCCACTCCCTGACATTGACATTCTAACCATAATCATCATACCATTCTAACTATACTCATCCCACTCTTTAACACTTTACACCCTCATATCTCAACAACTCACACACCTGATGGCAGTGTGTGTCTCACTGAAGTGATGTAGAAAATACAAAATGGATCCCCCATCTACAAAGATACAATGAAAAAAAAATTGCAAACACTCAATACAGATCATCCACACTTTTGCAATTCTATTTAGTTTCAATTTACTTTTTTTTTTCTCATTCTCTTATTTCTCCCTCTTACCCAGTGTAGACAAATCTCTTGGATCAAAGATAGCGCCAAAAAAATGGTCATGTGACATAGGATAAGAGGATGATGAACCATGTTCAAATCCAACTTCCATAAAACTATACCCTTAGAAAGACTGAATAGTTCAAAATTCCAAATCAAGTGCATTGTAGAAAAATGGTTCCTGGGCAAGGAAAAGAAGTAGAGTTTGAGATGAGCATAGCCCTGATGTGAAATCACACCAAATCAGAGGACCTAGCAAACTATGTGCCAGAATTGTACAAAGTAAGCCTGTAGGGGCTTGTTCACAGGTTAGGATGGGATAGGAGACAGACACAGATGGATTGGTGCCAAATCTTCCATCCCTTCTGCCCTTGCCTTTAACTACACAGCCATGCTGCAGTTGTGCACAGTGAACCTGGTCCCTGGGGCCATAAGGGCATCTGCAGTTGTTGCACTATACCCTCTCATTACATCAAAATTTGATGTAATGCAAACACTCGTGCCCATTTAGGGCTTCACTAGCTAGTGATTCATCAAAATCACTAACTTTTGCATCAAATTTGATGAAAGCCTAGTGATCACCAACTAGTGACCCTCTCACAACCCATACCCATACACACCCTTGACCAGCCTTGGACGCACCTTTGACCTCACTCAGATATACCCTTGACTACCTCTACCCTTTCACTTCCTCATTCCAGCCTCGATCACTCCGCCCTCAATTGCTCCACCCTTGATCCCCCTCATTCCACCTTCACTACCTATCAAACCTGACTGATCGCTTGACCAATAGCTTGAACAATGCAATACATATATTATCTCAAACATAATGGGATGAACATGCCTGATTGACTTATTTCCATCAAGATTCACAAATTCACCAACCTGGATGTAGTAGACCATGAGAAATCATCTCCCTTGATTTCAGAGTAGTGGTTTGAGGCTTGTATTTTTTTGGGGGGGTATTCAACTGTGAAGTCACACCCTCAGGTGATTGCTTGTCTGAAGGTCCTTGACTGAATTCCTTCTTGTTGGCTATGAAAATGAAAAAAAAGTTCTGTGCATATTTTAATGTAGTCCTCACTACCATCAATGTGGGAAATTTGCAATGTGTACCACCAAAGTAACACTAGTGGGGTTTAGTGATCATGAGGGTGAAAAACTGGGTTTCACCAGCTGGTGACTCCTAGTGTAGCACCAGGTAGTGTAAAATTAGTGCAACAGCTGCAGATGCCCTAACAAGAATTCTATGATAAACTGTAGGTAGTATAGATGAGAGAAATAGAATTGAAACTAGATCTGGTGTGGGTTATGAGAGAAGACAGAGCAAATCAACATCAAAGCAGCCAGGAAACGGAGACAGAAACAATATAAACAAATAGTAGAAGCATTTGACATGCTAGAAACATACAGCAATACATAATGTGAGATCCAACTTATGTGTAACAAGCCCTACAACAAGTCTTCTCATACAACGAAACTGTTTACTTCTTATCATCATCAGTCAAATTCCACAGCTGATGCTTCCTCTTTGGCTTGGTATTTGACAATAAAATCGTTGAGCCAATCCTTGAGGCCTATGATATTATCCCCACGTAGATCATAAAATCGAAGAATCAAAGATTCTTTCCCCACAAGCACGGAGGGAAGATTAGAAGGCCACTGTTTGACTACACATCTACTTGCTCGTCCCTTGTACCATTTTCCGCCCGCTTGTTCTAGTACATCCATGAAAGCATGCAAGCAGGGTATTTCTAGTCCGATATGGGTCGCCACTATTGCATCCCCCAAGTTTACGATCCCATCAAAAGGCAATCGACATTTATCTGCAAGTGATGCAAGATGTATGAGACGTGCTTGGAAAGATGGTGAAACCAAATTTTCTCTTTGGATTAAAATATCTTTCGTGTATTCAGCTTCCCAAGGGCTTATGGAGCTTGGGTCTTCAACGGAATTATTGAGGAGAATCTTGCCCTGCATGAGATTCAAGATTTTCTGCGCCTTTTCCAGAATCTGCATAGAACTCATATTATCCCAATGATTTGTGTTTGAGGAGAAATCAAGGCATAACCATATCTGTATCAGCACAGGTCCTCTCGCTCCAGCTCTCATCAAAGCCTTTATTTGGGAAAGATCAAACTTGGAGGTTTTATCCTTTGATGAAGTCATCAGGTAAAAAGTTGCTATCCTATCTAGGAATCTACCATTAAACAATTCCGGAAATTGATCCAATTGGGATGTGAAGTCATTTGGAGAGACAACAACATATTGGGCCAATTCATTCCAAGATTCCAATGTTTCATTTTCAAATAAGGGGTATGACTCTTCAACCAAGAGTAATTCAGCAACCCTTCTCAAATTTGAAGGAAGTTGTGCTTCCATCTTTTTCCAAATGATTGAAATCGTTCCTTCTTGATATTGGTCTAAAAGGGATATAATTCTTCTGACTGATTCAGTTTTATTTCCTTTATCAAATTGTTTTTCAAAATTTTCTAAGGCTTTTTTCCAGTTTGCATCAGGTGTTGAAAATTGATCCATTTCAAGAACAAGTTTTTCGAGATCAGAATTTTCTAAAAATATATCTAAATTTTTTCTCTTATCATTAACCTGTAAAATTCTGCAAAAAAATTGATTCACATCATAATTGTCAACATCTTTGTTCATTATGGAGTCTGATTCTGGGGAACCAGTAGTAAGATTGATTTCATTTAAAGAATCTTGAAATGGGATAGAGTTTTGTATTCTTTCATTTCCCGTTTTATCCTTCGCATTTCGTCCTTTTTTCTTTTTCTTTCTTGAATGTGATTTTTTTGAGCTCAACCCTTGGTTTTCTCTTTCTTCTGATTTGAGATCATCTTTGAGGACAGCCTTAGAGCTCAAGCTTCCTGTATTTCCAGGTGCTTCTGAATATACGTCTTTGGTGTTTTGTTGTTCAATTACTTTTCTTGGTTCATATTCAACAAGGCTGGGGTTGGCCTTCATGATTACAGAACTCTTGAAGCCTGATTCTGAGTCTGTGTTGTCCTTCAAAGCTTGTTTGATTCCATGAACCAAATGAAACTTTTTGAGTTCATCAGATTTTTTTCGATCAATGGGTCGAGTATTTTGGCCTTTTCCTTCCTCCTTTTGCACTTCAGTAGTACATTTCTCTACAGAAGCTTGTGCCTCAGCTTCTTCTGAAACTTTGTGTGTCCCAATTTTTTCCAAAGATACTCTTTTTTTAACTAAAGGATCATGAGTGTCTATATTTCGGCTCTCTGCTTCAAGATCTCGGTGTTTTGGAATGGAGTGCCCCAGATAGGCACTAGATTGTTGGAGCTGAGGCTGAGAGTTGTTCTTTAAAAAGCTATTGATTTTGGATGCCCCTCTATCAGTCAGTGAAGCACGCATTTCCTTCATCTTGTGGAGTTTGTAATCTTGTTTGCTACCAAACCCTTGGCTTTGCTTATCCTTGTGGCCTCCTACTTCAGATCTTAGCAAGGAGCCTTCACTAGGTTTGGGATCAGGGAACCCACCTGAGATTGTAGCACCACCAACACTTTTTGAATTCTTTGTACCCAATGACCTTAAATTCTGCATTGGCAGTGTTCCAATGGAATCAGTTCTCAATCCTAAGCTTGAATTAATTTCACAGCTTGGACCAGTGCTTCTGGGAGGATCATTTCGTGTGAATCTGTTTCCAACCATTGATTTCACGAGACTTTCATTTCTTGTCTTATATAAAGCTTTCATTTTCAGGAACTGATCCAGAGGTTGATTTTCTTGATCCTTCAACACTGGCTGCTCTGTAATCATCATCTCCTTCATTTTTTGGGAGATACAAAGTTCAAGAGATTTTTTAGCTGGAGGTTCCATTTTGTTGTGTTGTCTAATAATCTCCTTGCCTTTCTGACAAGTTTCCATTGCTATCTGATTGTGAATGGCAATTTCAAAGCCACTGTCAAAGCATATTGTGTCAGTGTTATGTAAACATATCTTTGCCATATGAAATCAGTACCTTTTATCCTGGTTAGAGGCTATGGTTGATGTTCCTTGGCCAATCACATCCTTCATCATATACCCATCAGCTAGAGTAAATGGTCCCAAATATTGAAAGTATGAGGATTCCTTATCCATGTTTGTATATTCTTGAGACCCCATCTTCTTGATTGTATCACCCAGACTTAGCCCCCAGGGGGAAGTTTTATGCGTTACCTCTGCCTGCGATTCAAGTCTTGCCACAGCACTTTCAAATTGTAATGAAAGATTTGTTCTGAAGAGATTGAAGGCAAGAAATAAGAAAAAAGACATATTCACCGTGTGTTATAATTGAATTTCCTCCGACAACTTTAGTTCAATATGTAGACTTGATTTTTTAGTGTTATGAGATTTGTGTGATCGCAGGGAAGAACAAAGCGCTAGATTTAGAGCTGTCTTTGCGGATACATATAAGATAGTTATCCAATTTTTTGATTGATATGACACTCCAGGAGCTAAAGTATAACATTAGCTACAATTCAAAACTGTCACTTGGGACATTACACCATAGCCAAGGTTTTGAATTCAAAGTCACAAGACAAGTATCGATGTATTTTCAACAGTTCTATTCACCAGTAGTTCTACTTCACCTGTAACAGGGCACAATAATTCCTGTCCAGTCTCCCAGAGTGGTCCCTACCCCCACCTAGATATCTACAAAGTTCATTGAGTATATCAAGAGCAGAAAGACGCAGTTATTCCCCAATGGGTGGGGGGAATGAATGGTATGCATTGTCAGCCTCTGAATACTTGAGAAGTACCATGGAGCTGCGAATGATTAATATAAATATATTCTTACCACACCTCATAGCTCAGTTTTGAGAGCTGTAACTATGAATTCACTGTAAAGCTGAATCCAAGTTGTATATTACAGTTTGAGTACATGAAGAGTAACCTGCTGTAAATCATAAACTCAACTATAATAACATACAAAAGGACCTAGTGAACTCTTGCCTTATAATGAGTGTATGCTTATAAAGGATAGAGGGTAAGAATATAAAAGATGGATCTGACCTCCTCTACAGAAGGAGGAGGATCTGCATCATTAAAATAAACTTCAACAGTCTGAATACCTCCACTGCCAACATCTTTTCATCGCATGGAAGCTTGCTATGTAAGATAGCATGTCTTCATGTGATACTATGGATCATTTTTCAAGGTCCCTACCTTGGAAAATAGACCTATTGCATCGCATCTTGGTCTGCTATGTGACATAGCATGCCTCTATGCGATGCAATTTTCTTGGTGGTGCTCCTTAGGCTATTCTGGACTTTCTATATTTTTAGAGAACTCATAGTCAATTACTATCATAAAATAGTTTGGTAATTCATTCTCATCTTCAGAAAGTCATCATCTTTTTGTATTCATCAGTTCCTTTATTTCTGTGGTTAGTAAAGGTGCAAAGCTAGAGCCTTTCCTTACTACTTGCTATTTGCTCTTGCTGAGGGGTTCTCAAGAATTGAATAGTAAGTAGAGGATATATCTTGAGGCTGAGATTGGCCACTGGACAGTGCAAGGAAAGGATTTGCATTGGCCATCACTGGACTTGCCAGACATCTAGTTTAGCTCTAGAAGGTGTTAGTCCTGGGCATTTGGGATAGTACAAGAACTCCTTCTTGGCCTTTGTGCTTATAGTTATCTTGTCATTTTTTAGTGAGGAGTCTTGCCTGACAGAGGCAAGACTCTCACATGCATGGTCTGCAACTCAGATGGCACAAATATACTGCAGGAACTCCAGTTACTTCAAAGGTATTCAATGCAGATAGAACTACATTTAGTGGTGAAACAGTCTACAGAAGCTGCTTGGTGGAATGACTTCCCCAATCTTTTGGATTCACCTTTATACAGTCCATCCAGCCAACCACACCTTCATTTATCAGCCCCTCCAACTTCTTTTAGAGTATGAGAGAGCTTGTTTAGTCCTTCTCTCTACTATCCTGAGAGGCAGCATTCTCATCCAACTCCCTCTCCCTCAATCTCCAGAGGGGAATCAGCTTTATATCATCATCCATGTACTGTACTCAAACAATGGTTGCGGATGCTGCGCCAGATCTAAGTCTCCTGCGAGCCACATATCCCCTGATACACTCCCTAAGCTTTGCAGAAAGGCTAAGCTGCACAAGCCAATCGTGTAGGGAGGAATAGATGGGTAGGGCTTCAAACACACTCGCAGCATATTGTGGAGGCTCACAAGCCCAGCTGTATGGATGATTCCGGGTCACGACTGTAACCTCAAGTATCTCACATCACTGATAGACAATTGAGTGGACGTTCATCACGAACAACGAGTGTAAAAGATACGGTGGGAAAGGGGTCTAGATAGTCGAACAGAATGATGGAAGCCTGAGGGTATTAGGCAGCGAAGGGCAAAGGTGATGCATAACATTACGACATGTGCATAGATCATACAAGCATTGAGGAATCAAACACTGCACACTCTGACACAAGTTGACAGTAGTCGTTTATCCTCTATGTGGGCTTGGCGAGGTTGGTGTCTCCGAACAGATAAGTCAAACCGCATTTGCCGCAGTATTGACGGTCGAAATGCCAGGCCATGAAGACACCAGCTCCACAGGTGCTATATGAAGGGCACATCACAAAATAATCAACATAGGCAAGGAGGGCGGAGTAATGAAGCAGAACGTACGCAGCGGGGCACTCTCGTCGTAATCGCTTGATCTTGCCCTCACTATCAACCTATAAGGGCACAAGAGTATTAGTCATAGCAGAGAAGATCTGGGTGCGGCGACAAACGGACCTTGTAGTACTTCAAGACCGCCATCTTGACTTTCTTGCGTTTATGCTTGTTCTTCTTGGGGCTATCGTAAACAATGAGATACGCAAATGATCAACACCAGTAGAGTCACGGAATAGGACAAAATGCACGAGGTTTGCAACTTACGTGGTGTAAGTTTTTTTCTTACGCTTTTTGGCACCACCACGGAGTCGCAACACCAAGTGTAGGGTAGATTCCTTCTGGATGTTGTAGTCGGCGAGCGTACGGCCGTCCTCGAGTTGCTTACCGGCGACTGGAGGGGTCAAGAATGTAAATGTGTTGTAGAAGGGAGCGGGGAACTTCCAGAGCAAGCGTAATGTGTCGGTAACGCACAGATCAGTCGCTGTTGGTCCGGGGGAATACCCTCCTTCTCTTGAATTTTGGTCTTGACATTGTCGATCGTGTCAGCGGACTCGACCTCGAGGGTGATGGTTTTACCCGTGAGGCTAATGAATGGTGACAACAGAGATCAGTTGCCGCTTAAGACGTTTAAGGGGTGGTGGTGGATGATAAAGAGAGTGATGATGGCGTAGTCTTACGTCTTGACGAAAATCTGCATCTTGGTGAGTGTTCCTGCTCTGTCGAAAGAGAGGTCCTAGGAACGTCTGGCCTGGTCAACGAGTCTCGGAGCCAACTCAGTCATTGGCCGGGTCAAAACCCTGCACTCGGGTGGCGGGTGGGATAATGAGCTACACAAAATTAGGTTAACGGACATCCAGTTAGGTTAACCCCCCATCCCCCCTTCCGACCTCCTTATCGCCCGCCAGTCAAGGCCCGCCTGGCCACTTTTACAACTTTCGCCCGCACCTTCAACAAGACTCGGCGTCCAGCTTCAAGATGGTGAGTGTCGTCGATCGCCCACAGGCTCCCTACTCTTGCATCTCCCTCGAAAGCGTCCCCATGTCGATCCGCTTTACGAACATTCTTCGAGTGCAGGCGTGAACCTAGTGCGAAATACTGATCGTCTGCTGTAACTGAAACTCTCGATGATTTAGACGAAAGGTACCTCCTCCTTCGGTAAGCGTCACAGCAAGACTCACACGGCCTGTCGCCGATGTGGACGCCGTTCATTCCACAAGCAGAAAAAGAGTCAGTTTCTTCTCCACCTCTTCGTGCTGTAACGAACTCGACCTCATAATGACTTGTTACTTCCTTTTTAGCCTGCGCTGCCTGCGGTTACCCCGCTGCCAAGACCCGCTCATACGAATGGGGTGAAAAGGTCAGGCATCTCAGCTCGTTATCACCACCTTAAGGTTGGATCGCTGACTCCACTCATCACATCAGGCCAAGCGCCGCCACACCACAGGTACCGGTCGTATGAGGTATTTGAAAGACGTTTCTCGCCGGTTCAAGAATGGCTTCCGGGAAGGTACAACCGCAACACGAAAACCCTCGGCCGCTGCTTCCTCTTGAGTGCATCATATGTGCTGCCTGATTTCGCCTATGCCAACCTGTAATGAGTTACACTCCATTAGCGTCATGTCCGAACTTGCTTCCCCGACGTTACTCTCGTCTTTCCTTGCACGACCTTTTGTTCCACTCGGCCGCCATAATCACCGCTTATGCCATACTGCCCATGCTCAAGGTGTTGTATGCGTCTATGACTGTCCTAAACCATTCGGTGCCCCACCCTGACTCGGATTGCCCCTTACTCTTGTAAGCACTTGGCCGAATATTGGTGGACCCGCATTGTCGGTCCGAACCCTCCGGAAGGCCTCGCTCCACTGACTGGATCCCTTTTGCTGTTCCTATAATTACGGGGTTTTGCCTGTCTATCAGACAAGAATGTCATCGACATGCAACGGGTCCTTGTGATTGATACATTTGTCCCTCCTCGCATGCACTGGTACTTGCCCTCAGTATAGCTGGGTCTTGGCTCAAGCAGATCTTACATTGAGACCTCGATTCTAGCCACTTTGCTCATATTAACTAGCCCCTTATTAACTAATGTCCTCCAAAGATGAAAGTCGCGGAGTTCTGGGTCCTACAGGTCTCCAGCGTTTCTGGTGTTGTTTGCATGAGAGATAGCTGACAGTTCGTGAAGTCGTGAATTCCAGGGGCATTAGGGGGCCCTAACGGACCGTTAATGTGATAATCCACCAGGCCTATCCTAGGATCATTGCCTACCAAAACTCCTCCTTGTTATAATTGTGGTGTACAAATGTAAACTTTA
>MU167211.1:288824-299566 GCA_015951145.1 Cronartium quercuum f. sp. fusiforme G11
TAAAAAAATAAAAAATTGCCAGCTGCGCGATAATTTTGAAACAAATTTTACAATACCAAAACGCATTTTTCCAATAAAAAAAAAAAAAAAAAAAATTCAATTGCGGCTTTCAGTTTTTTGCTTTATCTACACTTTCAATAAATCAATTCCGTTATCAACTTTATTGAATGAACCTCCGTTGATAGCTTTGTTTTTATACTATTATTTTTTTACAACACGGCTAATGTAAACCTTTGTTTTTTTCTTGATATCCAGAATTTATACGCCATACTGAGGCCATCTCTTCTCTCAGAATTGAACTCCTAACGAAGCCTAGATCATTGTGGCTGAGACCGTCGGTGCTCTGCACTATATACACACTCGATGGGTCTCTCACTGAGTTCTTCACTTTGGAATCGTGCGTTTGATTTAAGGACTTGAGCAAGAAACAGAGGAAGCAGTACCTGATCAGAGACAGAGGTACGAAGCAAGACAAGAGTGATCAAAATACCTGCTCGGAGGCAGAGGTATTGATGACGCAGTAGTCAGTATTAAGAATATTATGTTTCACTTTAGTATGACTACAGTTTTTCTTATCAATATCTTATACGTGTGTTTTGTTATTTCATACCGTTTGTTTTCCTTTCGAATTTTTGTTCTCATACATTATACTAAACCTAACAATGTGATAAGCAACTATTTACATTTAATCCTGTGAACCAGCGCACCGGGTCTAAACCCTCATCATCATGGAATTGGACTCGGTGTAGCTACAAGGACAGACAGGATCAAAGAACTAACCCCTGTTTATCCTGTGCTGGTTCATAGTCAGTACAGAGTAGCACAGAGTTCAAGTGAGAAGAAGAGAAATAAAGGTACTTGCTCAGAGGCAGAGGTACAGTGATCTGACACGTGAAGTTCGTGAGGAGCGATGACAAAACATAATAGATAGAAAAGAGAAACAAACTTTGCGACAAAGGTCAATATTTATAGGCGTCATTGGATAATCTCAACTGGAGAACCACGCAGGGTTTTGTTACATAACAAGGCCATAAAGGGAAAGAATGAAACAAAAAGAAAAAAGAGACTTGTGATCATGACTAAACCAAACTCATAAGCTCTTGTGAGTGTCATGTTCCCTGATGCGTCACATGAGTCGTAAATACGGGCAAGCTAACCGCAAAGGGAGTTGGCTGAGACTTGGAGTTTGTTATAGTTGACCGGGAAGGGGCGTTGGTTTCAGGGAGCCAGGAGTAGGCTTGTGTAGCGAAGATGGTAATTTTTTAAGATTTGCCACCTCTCAACAGGTGCTTTCTCTCTCCCTCCGCTCTGCTCTGGTCTCGTGCACCAAGCTAAGGCTGTTGTGTTCTCAAATCTCTCTCAAATTCCTCATGCCTCATTTCTAGAATCTGATAGCCTGCGAAAAAGGTACTTTTCTTTCTTTTTTTTCTTTGTTCTGGTTTTTTTTTTTTTTTTTTGAGTTTTCTTGCTACTTTGAGTGGAATTCTATGGCCTAAACACAAAAATGTAGGCTGGGAGGGCTTTCTTTTATGGAGAAATAGGGTCGAAAGAAGGAAAAAAAAAAAAAAAAGGCTAATCTTTGAAGTCGATTATAAAAAAAAATATGTAAGAGACTATTCGATCATTTAATCTACTCAGAAAGATATTATTAAGATTATTGATGATCGGTTTTAATTTCTTTTGGATGACTAGACTAACGTAAAAAATAAATCTTTCCCAATCCTATCTGATTGCATCATCAAACACAGGGTATAACTCTTTAACTCGAATTAGATCAATCATTCTTTTATTCTGGTTTGAAAACTGATTTTTTTCTTTCCAATTCTTTAGAATGCTTTTTTTTTTTTTTTTCTCAATATTTATCACTAAGTGGAAGCCAATTTTTTCTGCTTGGAACTCGATGTGGTCTCTATATCTTGATCTGATTATCAAGGCTATCCCGATCGGATTTAATTCTGAGGACAGAGGATGCTTGTAAAGGGTGACCAAGATGACTGTATGTAGTACTGTCTCATCCATGTCACACTGGGTGTCACGCATCCTACGACAGGGCGTGAACAAATCGCGATTTGAACTCATCCACACTTTTAAAATCGATTTCTTCAATTTGAAAAAGTTTTGATAAATTTAAATCTCAGATTGTATTCTCAGATGGTCAATCCATTGTTTCGTAAGTTTCCTCCAGAGGTCAGTCTCTCATTCTTTCTCTGTTTCTTGACAAGTCCTTTCAAATAGCTAAACCTGATCTTGTTTCATAGCTCATCGATCGAATCCTTATACAACTCGACCCTATCGACCTCTCTGCTCTAGCTCAGGCTGATCGTGATAGTCGTACTTATATTTACGCTAATCCATGTACTTCACATCATGTCTTTCATCACATCTTCCTCAATCACTTTGTAAGTCATCTTGTACCATCCCTGTTACTCATCATTCTACCTCACCAAACGTCCACTTCATTCACCCTTTAGGACCCACCTATCACTTCAACACATGAGCCTGCCATGGGACGTGGTGGAGAAATTGAGGGGGAAGTACGCGACCAGACATCCAGACGTTCTTCCCCCTCGGACCTTATCGATTGGAAGCACTTGGTCCAACGTAGGATACGTCTCCGACAAACCCTGGCTTCAACTGAAGACTCAGTAGTATGTGCAAAATTAGTCAGTAACTTGACCTTCTACCTGTCTACTCCCATTTGTCCTCACTGATCATTTGCATTTTGAACTCGATTTCAATTTATAGGCCAAGAACTATCCTGGAAAATTACAACTCATGGAACTTTATAATGACATCTTTGAACTCATTCACTCAGCTATCGATCACCCAACTTCACCTTTCCTCACAACATCATCATCTCGTAACATTCAATTCCTACAACAACTCTTCTCAACTACATCAGTCCAATTTCGTTTACTTCATCTCTCAGGCCAAAATTTTCACAATCAAGTCCTTTTTGATGCTAGACCTTGTGTCAATGATCCATTGGTCTCAGTTGCAGCGAAACTTCATACAATGTACGGTTTAACTGAATTAGATAAAGATAGGCCTAGATCAAGAGGAATGGCACGTGAAGCATGTTATGCATTATCAAACAATCATCCTAACAACTTTTATGGACCATTTATGCCAAATAGATCAGGCCAAGTGAATTGGGCTTATTTAGAAGCTTTGAGTGTAGTCGTAGGATTAAATTTAACTTATGCTGGTGCCGAAGTTGAAACAGGTGTTTCGACTACACCTTTTGTATTTCATTCAACTCTTAATCAATCTATTGAACCTACTTGGGCTGATATTATGGGTCATACTTGGGCTGATATACATTGGCCTATACTTGATGGACTTTTAGCTGCTAGGCCTCATACTCAAATTTGTAACCCTTCTTATTTGCATCCTGCACCTCCTTGGCCTCCTGTTGATGATCGTGGAGCGATTGATTTAAATCGTTATGACTGGGCTGGGGTAGAAGGAAAGTGGTTAAGAGTCGTCTGTTTCCTTGATTATAGGGATTTACACGCCTATAACTGTTAGTCCTTTTTTTTTTTTTTTTTTTTTTTTTTTTTTTTTTTGGTGAGGTCAGAAAATCCTGAAGCTGATATAAAGGGTAAGATGCATTTTTTTTTCAATAGTTCATGGACCTAACCCGAGACCAAGACTTGATGATCACAATGAGGTTGTTAGACTTATGACTCTAGACCTTCACGTTGTATCAATTGGTGAACCACCAGCGCGCGATAGAACTCACCCTATCCCCCCAGGTCTAAACCGATCCGGTCGACCCCCAATTTTTTTCGGTGGTACATCCGCGTTAGTCTTCGAAACCTCGCACACCTTTCTGACTCCTTGACTGATTTCGTGTATGTGTATGTGTATGTGTGTCACAGATCGACTAGTTCTACTGCTATCGTTCATCCTCCGGCACAAGTAAGGGGATGTGTATCAGAGACACCTGATGGACAAGTTCGTTGGAGTGTAGTAAGTACATTCGAAGGTGGTGATCGTTGGTCTTCTGAAGGTATTCAAGTCGGTGGAGTTCGTGCTCGTTGGGGTATCCTTGGAGTTTGGACCGATGTGAATAGAGAAGATGTGGAAGGTCCAGTTGAGTTTATCATTTTCTTCTTCTTCAACAAGTTGATTTGATTAACTGGACTAAAATAGTAAAAACTTTTTCAATTATAGGCTGGACCCTTTTATTTCTTCAAAGCGGCTTACTAAATAATCAAAAAAAACTTTCTCTTCCGATTCTTATTTACTAATTCGTCGTTACCTCTCACTCTTTCTTTTTTTGTATAATTGACTGTAAAATCAAATGATTCGATGATTTGCTTATTTATCCTTTTTTTCTAAAACGCACCTTTCCTCTCCCTTGCTTCAGAAACAAAAAAACTCTCCAATTCTTTTCATCATTATCATCATCATATCATATCTGAAACAAACACGCAATTTTTGTATACTTTGATTTTCTGGTTTTTGGTTATTGTTTTTTTTTCTTCGCTTATAACAGAAATCAAATCAAATCAGTGGTCTCCTATATACAGATTTTTTGTATGACTTGTTCTTTTGTTTGTTTGGAACGCACATGATATGGAATGTGGGATTGGTTTTTTTTCTGAAAAAAAAAAAAAAAAAAAAACTTGCATATGAGAGAGTGAGAATCAGGACTTTCTGTTTCTTGTTGACATCTCGGTTTGGTACCACTTATCAAAACAATTGAAATAAATGAATCTCATTTCATTTTCATTTCTCATTGGAATCATTCTCAATAGTCAGGCACGGGTCGTGAAACCTTGAATTACTGACTGAAGTCGTTCGCTTGTGAAACAGACACTACTAGATCAGGATGTGCTCTTTTTTTTAAAAAAAAAAAAGAAAAAAAAGAATCTAACCGTTTTGTTTAAGCCCTTCTTCTTTTTCACTGTCACATTTCCTCGTTCGTCAATTTTTTTTTTTTTTTCAAATTCCTTCAATTCCCTTCTAAGAGTAAAAGTAAACTGTTTTATGGTAATAGGTTCATACTATATAATACTTGTTGAGCAAAACGTATCTTTTTTTTTTGGGGGGGGGGGGGGGGGAGGCTTTCTAATTTGATTGGACTTCTTTGTGGCTTGTTTTTTTTTATTTGTTGTTTTCTCCAGTCTTTATTTTATCTCTTCATCACTTCTTACCGGTTTATCTCAATCTATCTGTTTCCGTTACTTGCGCTGTTCTAATTTTGTTGATTCGTTTTCTTTTTTTTTTTTGCTCGTTTCTGTCACATCATTGTTTGTTTACGGCCTCACTCAAGGGGTAAGTAACTCTTTTTGTGTTTTTAGAAATGCAATGGACACTAGCCTTGTGGGATCAACGCGCTTTGCCAGTTCTCATAGGGAAAACTGTGTAGTAAATGATTTAGGAAACGTATCTCTAACCGGAAAGCTGTTTGACGGCGATTATTAAGATTGGTGACACCTCCAAAATTCAACTTCTTGAGCGTGCGTGAGGTTGTGCGCTTCTCTGTTTCGCTCTTACCATAAGGTATCGGTAACCCACTCAAATCCTGCGAACGAACTCGTTGGATGCGCATTATACTGTAGCACGTATATATATATATATATATATGGCTTCTCAAAAGTCCCACACCGATGACTGTGCCGGTCGGAGTATGGATCTCATCAGCGTACTCCAGACAAAACTGCGAAAAAGGCCGGCGCCCCATTGCGCAGATGCGCCCGACCTCGTTCGATACAAATGACCTGCCTACACTGCGATGAATGACAGGTTTCATTGAAGATCATGTGAACGCTGGGTGGGGAAAAGGTTGTTGTGGGGTTTTGTTTCAAAAGAGCATTTAAAGCGAACAGGGTATGATTTTCTTCAAGTTGACCACAGCCACCACATCTTATACCTCTGCACATCTCTAAGCGTTCACATTCCTTATTTTGAAAAAAAAATCTAAAAACCTTTTCTCTTTACTCTTCCTCATCTTTTTCTCTTTTTTTTTTTTTTTCATACATCGTATTCTTGTTAGTGATTTTAATTCGTTAGTCTTGAATTACTTATACATCAGTTAAGCTTTGTCTAAAAGGGTATCAACAACAAGAAAAAAATACCAAAAAATCCTCTTACAATTGCCGTTGTATTATTGAAGGAAGAAATACCTTTTTAGTTACCGGTAAGTCAGTGGTTCATATACCGAGCTACTCTTTTTTTTTTTTCTTCTTCTTCTTCTCACGTAACTTGTAAGAAAACCAATTCATACAGTTGCTTATTTACGCCCTTTTTTTAAAAAAACGCTATACACATGAAAGCAGGGTTTTTATTAAAAAAAAAATAAGTCAAAACAAAAAAATGTTGATGATAAAAAAGATTTATGTTTTTACTCGGCTTTTACCACTTTTATACATTTTGATTCATCAAACTTTTACTTTACCTTTCATTCGTTTAGCTTCAGTTATTGGAATTCACCCTGAAGTATCAACAGTGAAACGTCCTGTCGTGACAGAATTATTTGAAAGGATTCAAGAACTACCTGGGATGAGAAATGAAGGAATAGAACAAGCTATTAAAGCTCATGAATTAAAATATCCTACTTTGGACCCAGTAACATATATGGAAAAATCAAAAAATTCCTTCTCGGATACCGTTGGAGGTTTTTCTCCTGAAATAGATTATGGTATCTTAACATCCGCCTAAGAGAATTTTGTATATAATGAGTCTTTTTTTTTTTTTTTGGTTCTGTTTCAATGAAATTAGTTGATTTTTTTTTTTAAAAAAAAAAAATGGATCTTTCATTGTTTCAAAAGTTTATGTTACCTTTTTTCTACTATGATATCATATATCTTCAAATTCCTAAAATTTCTTATTATAAGTCTAAAATTTGAGCTAACTCTAGGATTCTTTCTTATATATGAGCTTTTTTTTGGTGGGGGAGGGTTTGTAAAGATATATATATATATATATATATAGGAATAAAAGTATATAAAAACTTATTAGGAATTGTTTTTTTGGTTTTTTTTCTATTTTTTTTAAAAAAAAAAACAAAAACATTGTTTGAAATGTTCAGAAAATTCTTTGGGCCTAACAAGAAAGAAAAACAACCATATGAAAAAAAAAAAAAAAAAAAAAAAAAAATTTAAAGATTACAAGTGTTAAGTACTAAGTAAAATTTTGGATACCTTACCACGTGCAAAATGGTGTCGCAAAACCTGTTGCGACAAGCCGTCGCACTGGTTGTCACAGGTGTGGCGGTGTTTCTCCATCTTTCTCACTGTCGCACTAAACTTTTGCGACACCGCCTTTGGTGTCGCAAACTTTTGCTTCCAAACGTCAGCAAAAAGGGACACCAATGTGGTTCGAACTTGCACTGGAAGTTTCCAACCCCCGTTTCCTAGATTTCAACTCTACCAACGGGGTGCCGCCTTAACCACCACTACATACAATAAGGTGACGCCGCGAGGCAGGTCCCCTGAAAGCCCCGCGCGGTCAGCTGACACCCTCTAGAACACCCCTGCGGGGTCAGCTGATGGTGCTTATATTGGTTAGTTTTAGTAAATCATGATACAATCAAAGGTCAGATCTCGGTTGAACCCCTGGTATGATACTGTCCTCGTTTACAATCGCGCTATTTGAAAAGTGAAGGGGAAGGAAACTCAAATGTTTTGTCATTTGGATGCTTTACATGTAGCACGGTATAGCATACGCCTTTGAAGCTCGCGGCAGAATCGCAGAGTTCTTGCTTCAAGGCGCGTCAGGTCTTTGGATTGAATTCAAACAAAATGTACATAGAAGGACGTACCGATCGAAACCTATACCATATCTCAGTATGCACCGCCTCCTTCATCACCTTTTATGTTTGGCTCTGATTAAATTTATATGATTGACCTGTCACAACTCCTGTCTCTTGTCTCATTCTGCTGAGGCCAGACTTGTTCTCAAAAGCTGTCATGCTGATTTCAGTCTCATCACCATCATTCCTCTAAGCAAAAGTTCAATCTGCCAATTGTAGACAAATTCATAAGTTCCAACATCAATACTTTACTATCCTACATAGTTACAACATGCCTCTCTCAATCTCTCCTGGACATTTCATGTATCTTTGAATAGTTGCTACAATGGCTCTCATGTTGGCTTTGCTACCAACCTAGACTCAAGCCCACCGTCATTTCTCAGACTTTTTCAAGTGGATCAATGATGATGATGACCACAATTTTAATTCGCGATTATTTCCAGAGGACTGTATCAGTGACGGACTCTCGACTGGTCAGATTGTCGGAATCGTACTTGAGTCAGTGGGTAAGTACTGATTGATCACCTGTTCCTCAACATTATAAATATAATGTGCTTTCAAAAACCCCACTGCCAACAGAGCAGTCCTAGGATGGAGATTCCAAGGAGGAATGGCCAATGGAAATCTTGACCCTGATCAATATTTCGAGGTTGTTGAGAGTTTCAAAGAAGTGATGTGTGAAATAGACAATAAAGCCAAGTCAAATGAAGGTAGGAGTGCAGGATGGTGTCAGCTGACCCCGCAGGTGCAGCGTCCCCTCTTTGCATGTAGTGCACTTGGACACGGTGTCACTACAACAAAAACGTTGACATTGACAGTGTCAGCGTCACCCTGACATTTCCTGGTACTCAGGTGGTGACATGTACAGCTGACATGCATCCTGACATACACCCAGTACAGGAAGTCACTGTACTGTAGACATGCACTGTGGCCACTGAAAGTCCACCTTGACTGTTATCAGTCTGAAGAATCCCTTGACCTCAATCATCTTATACTCATCCTCCTTAACCCCCACCATGCCATCACAACCCCTCATTGTCTGCGCATGTTCTTCATGCTTTCACCTATCATTCATTGATTCCAATGGCAACACAAAACAAGGAAAGCTGTTATCAATTTCCTGCATGATTGGGTCATATCATATGACTGATCCCCATAGGGAGAGACAAGCCTCCTATGCAGCGCAGATAGACCAATGGTTGCCCATGGATGTAAGATTGGCCCTTCCCAATCAGGAAGGCCATATTGAGAGCAAAAGGGCTCATAAGTTTTCGTGAGGGTCAGGAGGAGGAAATAGAAAAAGCCAGTTCCCATGCCCTTCATGCTATGTGCATAAAATCTTTCCCAATCCTATCTGATTGCATCATCAAACACAGGGTATAAGTCTTTAACTCGAATTAGATCAATCATTTTTTTATTCTGGTTTGAAAACTGATTTTTTTTCTTTTTCTAAATTCCAATTCTTTAGAATGCTTTTTTTTTTTTTTTTCTCAATATTTATCATTAAGTGGAAGCCAATTTTTTCTGCTTGGAACTCGATGTGGTCTCTATATCTTGATCTGATTATCAAGGCTATCCCGATCGGATTTAATTCTGAGGACAGAGGATGCTTGTAAAGGGTGACCAAGATGTATGTAGTACTGTCTCATCCATGTCACACTGGGTGTCACGCATCCTACGACAGGGCGTGAACAAATCGCGATTTGAACTCATCCACACTTTTAAAATCGATTTCTTCAATTTGAAAAAGTTTTGATAAATTTAAATCTCAGATTGTATTCTCAGATGGTCAATCCATTGTTTCGTAAGTTTCCTCCAGAGGTTGGAATACAAAATCAAAGACTTGAGAGAGAAAATATTGAGCAACAAAAGAGCACACAAGTAGGCTCAACATCACTCAAGGACGATCGCAATGCTCTGACCACCATCGATACAAGCTGCCCCAACAGCATATCGCTTATTGAGTCATCGAAGGTTGTGGGTGAAGTTGTTCAGGATTCTCACACCTGAAGCTGCAAGTGGATGTCCGAGTGCTTTTAAGGGGCCATGGATAGATGACATGGTGCTTTGAGGATGATGGATACATATAAAGAGTACAAAGTTTGGATTGGATCAGAAACTAGAGTGGCTGATGTTTGCACTGATGTTGCTCTTGACCTACACCTATGTACAGTCAAGGGATGTGTGAACATCAGGGTAATGTTGACACTGTCAACATCAATGTTTTCGTTGTAGTGTGTTTTACTATAACTGGGTCACATAACACTTTTATGCCACCTGGTTGCACACCTTGTGCCTGTGTGTTGCACACAAAGCTCCTGCATGTTGAGAAAAAGACACTGCCAACATATTTTCATCGCATGGAAGCTTGCTATGTAACATAGCATGTCTTCATGCGATACTATGGACCATTTTTCAAGGTCCCTACCTTGGAAAATAGACCTATCGCATCGCATCTTGGCCTGCTATGTGACATAGCATGCCTCTATGCGATGCAATTTTCTTGGCAGTGAGACAGTCATGGCCAAGAGGAGAGAAAGGAGACCTGGAGCAAACAAACCAGGGAACACACAAACTTTCCAAGCATCAAAAAGTGACACTGAGGCAATTTGAACCCATGCTGGCAGATTTAAACTCTGGTTTGTTAGATTTCAAATCTAATAGCAAGGGGTCTTCCTACCACACCGCATGCAAACAGCTGACGTAATCTGATTTACGTCAAGCGGTTGTCGGACCCGCATGGCTCTAGAATATTCTTCATCACCTGACGTTGTAGCTGACATATCACATTCCATTTTTAAGGGCATCTGCAGTCATTGCACTAAACCCTCTCATTACATCAAATTTGATGTAATGCAACCTGGGTTCCCACACTTGTGCCCAATTAGGGCATCACTAGCTAGTGAGTCATCAAAATCACTAACTTTTTCATCAAATTTGATGAGACCCTAGTGAGTCACCAACTAGTGACCCTCTA
>MU167211.1:300531-313589 GCA_015951145.1 Cronartium quercuum f. sp. fusiforme G11
TAATGGCAGCCATTCAGCTGCGGCTTCCACGTCCGCGTGACGTGGAATTTGCGGGGTCAGCTGTTTGCATGCGGTGCCACTTGAACACAGTGTCTTACTTGGAGTAACAGACAGAAGTTCAAATTTGCTAACATGGGTTGAGATTGCATTGATGTCACTTTTTGACACTTGAAAAGTTTGTGTGCTCCCTGGTTCATTTGCTCCAGCTTTCCTTTTGCTCCTCTTGGCCATGACTGTCTTTTTCTCAACATGCAGGAGCTTTGTGTGCAACATGCAGGCATAAGGTGTGTGACTGTGTGGTCTAGGAACTTTATGTGACACAGTGATAGTCACCATGTGCAAGATGGTGTCACAAAACCTGTTGCAACTGTTGAAATCCAGTAGAGCACGTACAGGATGGAATGATAAAGAGATATGCTTATATAAGAACTGACCCTGCTCCTCCTCCAAACGTGTCACCCCATCAGCTTACTCTTTCCCTACACAAAAATCATTAGGGAAAGAGTAAGTGACCCTTTTCCATTTCTTTCTTTCTGTTCTGGAAATTTTTCTTTCACCTGATCTAACCAAGCCTGGCTTACACTCCTTTTAGAAAACCTTTCCATATTTTCTCTCTAAAAGAGTCCCAGGCTGATACTCACCCACACCCAAATTTAGGTCAGCGTGTGTGGTTTGTCCACTGGGTTAGAGAGTTGCTCACCCAGTTTATTGGACCTTTGTATCAGGTGCCATTCTTGGTAGAGCATCCCAGCATTAGGACAAATATACACAACTTTCATTTCATCCATTTCATAGTAGAATCAAGAATTTTACAGCAACAAGCTGTCACACTGGTTGTTGCAGGTGTGGGGGTGTCTCTCCATTTTTGTCACTGTCACACTAAACCTTTGCAACACTGCCTTTGGTGTTTCAAACTTTTGCTGCAACAGAAGGCTCCTGATTTGACATTCAGCTCTTATCACTGCCAAGATATTTGCATTGCATGGAAGCTTGCTATGTAACATAGCATGTCTTCATGTGATACTATGGACCATTTTTCAAGGTCCCTACCTTGGAAAATAGACCTATTGCATCGCATCTTGGCCTGCTATGTGACATAGCATGCCTCTGTGCGATGCAATTTTCTTGGCAGTGTATTAGTGTATGTTAGTGAGAGATGGAGATATGCAAATAGGTTGGGAGATCTGCAGCTCCCTGGCCTTGTGAATTTGCAATTAATGAATACCAAATGTAGGCAAGACTGCATTTCATATGAGAGATCAAACAAAAAAGCCCCCCCCACTCCACCCATACTATCATTCAACTTCAAGGAATTTTGTTGGTGTATCAAGTCCATCAGCACACACAGTAGCATATGTGCATATCCCTATACACAGGGAGAAACTGTCAATATCTTCCTCCAACCAAACTCACACATAGTCTCTTTTCCCCATCTGCAAAAAGAGACTGAGTAACCCCTTCCTAATCTATTCCCCTTTTCAAACATCACTCTTTCTCTTTATCTTAGTTTCCATTACCACCAATGTTGACCAAAAAGTACGTTTTCTTCTCTAATTTCTTTTCCTACTTAAACCATCACCAGTCATTTCCTTAACATGCAGATCATGCACAATCTGAAAGGCTCACATCATGCACCCTGCTTAATTTCTCCCACACTACTGAATTTTAGGTAATAAACTCCTCACAACCTTATCTCATCTGACTTTTCAACTGTATCAAATCTTCCTCTCTCTTTCTCACAAACCAAATGTTTCCTTTCCACACTCTATTTTTCTTTTCTTATAGGTTAGTAATCCTTTAGCACAAGCAGGTGTCAAGAAGAGGACAGAGCCTCACTCAACTTACCTACTATCATCAGGTACATACCCCTGTTCTCAAACACTCACAAATTTCCTTCTTGTAACCACATCTTTTTCTTTTTTTCTTTTTTTTTAGTATCTGTTTCCCAATTCATACTTGAACCTCACAAGACCTCAATTTTTGGCTCTTTTCTAGTACTTTTGCTAGCGCTTTTAACCATTCACACATCCTTACTCAATCCTCAACTGATCTCAACCATTCCATCTAATTGTGTGAAGCTTTGAGTAATATCAGCAAATTGTGGAATCACAAGATTCTGAATATACATGAAAATAATCTTGTTGCTTAGACAAGATTAATGAGAGGAGTGAGGATGAGGTTATAGTTGAAATGATAAAACACAAACAGTGTTCATCTATTCCAGTAATTGGGGATCCCATTTGAAAACTTGCATATAGTTTCAAATTGAGCTCTCCCATAATGATGGTATCCAGAACCCAAAAAAGTGTGTCCCAGAAGTATCCACAAAAGTGCCCAAAGAAGTTTCTGAGACCCTCAAAGATGACCTTTGTGGACCTGTATATGTCAAACTTTAACAGTCATGAATGAATTATTTGCGACCGCAATTTGGTGTCGTAGACCTATGCTGTGACACCAAAAGCGGTGCCGTAAATGACATCTGCGACAGTTGACAGGTGTCGCTCAAAGAATTCATAGCCGACAGAAAATGCAACGGCCTGTCGCAACAAATTTTCTGACAGCATCTTGCACGTGGTGTAGTAAGATATTTTGTCCGATCGAGTGGCTGTGGATATGCATTGGGGTTGAAATCTAATAAGCTGGTATTACACTTTGCCCACATGCGTTCGAATCTTGTAGGTGTCTATTTTTGACGCTTGGAAAGTTTGTGTGCTCCCTGCTTTATCAGCTTCAGGTCTTGTTTTGCTACACTTGGCCAGGATTGTCTCTTTCTCAACATGTAGGAGCTTTCCTCGCCCAGAAAGGCCTACTTAGTTGTGATTCAATTTTTTTTTTTAAAAAAAAAGAGTTCAAAACATGTAAAAGTATCACAAAAACATTGTTTGGAATGTTCAGAAAAGTGAAATTTGAGTACACGATGATTATTCTTCCTATATTTTTTATTTTTTGTTTCGTATTTTTTACTGTTCTTTTTCTTTTATCCTCACACACTCACACACTCACACACACATATATAAGTCACTAATAAAACCTAACCTTAACCATTCATAAACCCAAGATTTATAAGTTTTGGCCTTTATATATATGGAAGCTTTACTGAATCATCATATATATCGATCTTATCTAAATCTTATATTTTTTTCCAGCTACCGCTACTTATCCTTTACCTCATATTCTTTTAGTGAATTAAGTTGAAAAAAAGAAAAAAAGATGATGATGATGACGGAATAAACCGTAAGATATTTAAAAACTTTCGATTTTTTTTTTTATAAGAAAAATCTTATAAGGATTCACTGACCGATGTATAGTAGTAGTAGTAGTAGCAACTCACTCTCACTTTTCTCAAAATTTTGGGACAAAAAGAACTCCTCAATTTTAATTGGGGGCATAATTTTTTTTTTCATTTACAAGATATCAAAACCAACAAAAAAAAACATTTAGTAAGACCAGTTTCCGTGAGGGGAACCATAAGTAGGATCATTTCTCCTGAAGGATGAAGAATAGTAATCATAATTTTCTTGAAGTGGTTCATAAGATGCGCTATGAGGGATTGAGTAGTATGGATTTATGTCAGCATCATCGAAATTCAAGAAGCTACTTTCTGGATCATACCTTCCTATTCCAAAGTGTGTTGATGTATGATAATCTTGGAAATCCCCAGCTGTAGTCTCCTCTAGCTCATCACCACTATAGATCTGTGAGAGACGATAGTCAGCGAGGTTGGGGGAGCCGAAGGGTTCTTGCTGTTGAGCCTCCGAAGTGTTTTCCCATTCATCAATCCGTTGAAGACGGTTTGCCTGATATGCAGGAGCGTGTCGATGGGCTTGGGAACTGCCCACTTGCATGTCGGTATTGTTGACGGACATGTTATAATCAATGGCTCCTCGTCCGTACCCGCGCCGAGCCTGCGAGCCAGAGTCGTTAACTTCAGGGCAATACCCAAGCCTGTGAGACCGAAGGGTTGGTGAAATATATCTTTGGAGGTCATTGGAAAGTTCAGTCATTCCGGATTCTCGCATGGAAGATGGTGGGTTGTCAATATTGGACGTAGGAAGGTAACCATTCTGGAATAACATCCCTTGACGTCTCTGCGCTCTTCCAGAGTTTTCTGGAGCGGCGTAGGAGGGGGACTCCTGTTCGAGTAAGTGGCTGGGTGTCTCTGGAACGGTGTAGAAATCAAAACGTTGATGAGCAGTAGGAGTTGGGGCTGCATAGTATTCGTCGTAAAACCCGTTTGGGTGCCTTCGTGTGGACTGGATCTGGGGTTGAGAGTCATAGGCACCATATTCTGAGAATTGGTCATTTGGTAGACCGTGACAAGCAAAAGACTCCTCCGAGAGAAATGAGTCGTGCGTCCTGCCTCTCCGTAAAAAATTGAGACGATTTCGACTACTCATTTTGGGAAAAGGTGTGATCAAAGGTTAGCTTTTTCTTGAGGCTTTTCGAGGGTTTATAAGAGGTGTTTGAACGTCTGAAGGTTCTTTGTTGTTGAGTTGGTGTGAGAGGGGTGAGGAGAGATGGATGGCTTCTCTAAAGGGCTTCTTAAATACTCACAAGATGGTCAGTCTCAGAATTGACGTCCAACAGAAGGAGCTCAGCAGCTGATACCTCAAAAGAGACGGACATTGTTGTCAGTAATCCAAATATGCAACATGCTAAATTGTCACCTACGACCAATTCGCATTACTTGATCAGCATTTAACATTTCTTCTTGTCAATTACATTTTACTCGGATTGTTGTTTTCAGAATGCGTTTTTTTTTTCTTCTGCTGTGCGATTGTATATCGGCATTCAATTCAGGCGTACAAAAAAGAAAGTCGAGACTCAGCATCGTTACCACCCATCTGAGACCGCGGCCACTGAGTCTTTCTAGGTCACATTAAATATGCCACTGCTGCCCACGTCAAATTGAATCGAATAATCATCCTGAAATTTAAAACAGAGTCAAGTTGACAGCATTTATAAAACGCTTCACCTATGGTTTCTGCGATCTTTAAAGTGGCATTTATGATGTAAGCAAGAAGTCGCACAAGTCGAACATTATTTGACACAATTTCTGCCTAACACAATGGATTAATGTTGTAGCAAAGTTCCATAATAAAACCGTGCTCCTACGTCGGTCTATACGTGATCAAATTTCTGGATGGACGTTCAACAAAGATTGATGTCAGTATAATGTTGATCGAAAAAAAAGGAAACAAACTAACTGATTGATGAATTGGTCCTATAAAAAATGCGCCAGATGAACTTGACAAAAGGCCATATGAAGATATATACAGTATACAAAAGCTTGACTACTCAGACTATCTTGCGTCAAGATTGCTTATTTTCGAGAGATTGTCAAGTGTGCTCCGCTGGCTAATCGTGCCATTTTTTTTTTCCCTCGTCATCTTTCTTGAATCGCTTTTTGAAAATTAATGTTTGCGTAATTCTCTACAGACATTGCCAAAGTCCTTTCATCAACCAACGCATGAAATCGCACAAACGAGACAGTTCACGATTGAGTTCAAGTTGCGTTGATGGGTGGATCGTAAAGACTTGTGATATCAACATTGAGTGTGACTGACTGACCCAATTATCGATGGTGGCTTTTGGTGACACCCTGTCATTTTAGCACTACAATATATGCGGTACCAACACGAAGTGAGCCTTGATTAAGGGCGGCCCCGCGTCGAGGCTCGCCCTTTTCGCCGCCTTTTTATTCTCGCTCAGAATTTGAATTGGGTTGAACACGTTTCGATTAAATGACCTCAATAAATTGTCATTTTCAACCTCGAAAAGTGTCCATTGACTGTTCTAACCCAAATCGCTTTCCTCAAATACCATGGCCAGACCAGTGCTTACTCGTTTCACACCATCAAACGTGAGAGCTGATCGTTCACTGATCTCGATCAAAGACTCTGACCTGATCAGCTTGATACATGACTTCATCTACATATCAGACCACCATCTTAGTATGTGATATGGTAAGTATTTTCTATCGCTGTCTTAGGAAAACATACTGAATACTGACAAATTTGCTGGATCATGAAAGCAAGAGAGGTTCAGTTGAGTAATTTTTTTGGCACTCATCTGATGTTCACAGAGAAACTCAGAGTCGATTCTATTTTCTGTCATCTCATCATCATAGGCGATAAAATCTATCAATTTAAACATGTTACGAAAATGTCGGAAAAGTTGGTACGCCTCTTTTTTATTTATTTAAAAGTAGAAATATTTATCCCCCCCCCCTCCCCTTTTTTTTTGTCTTATCTGATCCTGCATTTGTTAGTTATCAGCTGCCGCTGTCTTCTCGATACCTATCGCGACTACAGAACAAAATCCAAAAGGTAATTTCAAAAACTACCATGAGTTCAAAAATAACCCATACCGAAAGATGATCTGACGAGTTGAGAGTCAATATATAAAGCGTTCGGACCTACGGTAGAACCACTCAAGAAATTCTTACATGAATCACCGATACCCAAGACAGCTTTTAGTATGGCTCAACCAGCTTTACTCGAAGATTTGCGCCGAAGAGCGTGTAATCATGTAGCTTTAATCGGTATCGAAGCACATATCTGTGTCCTTCACTCCGCTCTTGATTTTATACGGGCTGGATTAAATGTACATGTACGTACGTATCCTTTTTTCGAAAATTCAATCACAAACATGATATTCATGTGACTTGTGACTCGGTTTTTCTTGAATCAAGGTGATGGCAGACGCAGTGAGTAGTTGTAATTTCCCTGAACGTCAAATCGCATTAAATGTGAGCAACATATATCAATTATGATTATCTTAAGTTTTGGTAACTCAGACTAAAAGCCTAACTTTAACATTTTCCAATGTTACACTTTATGAATAATTAAAAAGTTGGTCAGAGATTCTGGTGGATACGTCACTACGACCGAATCTTTCATCTTTGGCCTTCTTAGTGATGCAACGAATCCAAAAGCAAAGGTAAATATTTTGTTGAACATGTCGCTATTTCTTATAAGACTTTTTCATCTACATTTCATTTTTTTAGACGATCTTTGGTTTAGTGAAAGATTATAGTGAAGACACTAAATTGGCAGTCAATGCACTCTGTGGTTAAGATAATTACTAGGTGAAGTAAGACTATTGATGTGAGGTAAAATTTTTGTCTCTTTATTTAAATTGAATGAAAAAGAAACCTATTCCCTTTTTATCCTTGAAGTGTTCTGTTTATTGTGCCAAATTAAGAATACTTAATGACGGATTGAAACTTTGCTTCAAAATAGGAATGACAAATGGTTTGGCTTCCACACCTGTGTCAGATTGTCTACGAATTCAATGCATGTAATGCTTTGGCTTGAATGTGAATGTAATTTTAAGGGCTAATCTGTTCATTTCTTTTGAAAGGTGCTGGTCTGGTGGTGAAGAGACATTCAGTTAAAGAAGTGCGCTCCCGTAACATGACTTTTGTTATGAATATACGTGGGTTACAGTAAACATGAATTATTTTGTGAATAAATGAAGGTTTGTCTTGATGTTTTCTGTAAATCAAAATTTGGACTACCTATAACCTGCTTGTCAAGATAAGTTAGTCATAAACCAACCATGGAAGTACCATGTATCATACATTATATAGTTACAGTCAGTTCATGACTTAGTCATCACACAGAGTTACTGTGTTCATTAGAGCCAGATGAATATTGCAGAGTTTACTACTACAAAACTTGATTATAGGAGAATAAATAGTTCCCCTCAAATAAACCTTCAACCAATTGTAATTCATAATATCAAAGTTTTTTCAATCTCCCATACATGTCTCTCAAGCATACGGTTCCTTTGAGCAAATTTAATCTTCATTGACTTTCAAAAAATTTACTCAACATAAGTTTGTTGCCCAAAAAAACAAACAGTTCAATCCGTAAAACTTGAACTACTTTAATGTACTATATATATAGGGAAGAATAAAAGTGAACATGGGCTGGTTCTTGTAATCAGATTTTTCAATTTAATGATCTATTGGCTCCAACTTTTTTTGTTTTTCCTTTTTTTGGAATTGAAGGTGGACCATGGTTTTTTACTGTGGATGCATAGTCAAGCAAAGTGAAGCTCAGTTTAGAGAAGGGTGTTTCATGAAATGTAGTGGGACTGTACTCTTTTACATGATGTGATGATGGTTTGACATTTTGAGATGAGCTTGAAAAGTTCGCGTCTCGTCTGAATCTTGACGCGACTTGATCATGTGACTGGTTGGTTGTATGTACTTAGCATTACGTATGTATTGTGTAGTACAGTGTGTCTCCCTCAATTTACCCCTTTCCCAGTCTTTATTAAAATATTCACACTGCCTACCATCAAATCAACTTCAACTTTCTCTCTCTCTCTCTCTCTCTTGACTTTTAATATCTCTATTCGACTACAAACTCATAAATCATACTATACGAAATTCAAAAAACCAGATTATCTCAACTACTTCCCTAGTCAAACAATGTCTCGTCCGGCCTCTCGGAACACTGATCGGCCATCATCTCACTCTCATTCTCGATCGGCCTCTCGTCGATCGTCAAATCATCAACTAGCTGGTGGCCCTAATTCTCAACAACCTGACCCTCTCGCTTTCTGTAATGCATTCTGGGGTGACTTGGGTTACGATGCACTTCAAACTAAAACTCGTCAATCATCCAAAATGCTAGAAGAACTCAGATTATGGTACAAGGAACGAGCAGCGATCGAGGACGAGTACGCAAAGCGATTGGCTAAACTCTCTAAATCCCCATTACTGGACCTTAGTAGTGAGACAGAAGTAGGCGGGATGAAGAAAGCTTTAGAAGTGGTTCGAGAAACTACAAGACAGAGTGCTCACTCTCATGCTGAATTAGCTGGTACGATTCGAACTGCATTAGAACGTAAAGTGGCAGATTTTGTGGTCAGAAGGGATGGTTTAAGGAAGAATGTTAGCATCTCTCTTCAGGTTCAATCATACGATCTTCATGTACCATTTTGCGATAGATTTTTTATTGGTTTTGTACCGTTTGTTTTACAGACTCAGGGACTCATTGATAGGCTACACAAGAAGAAGATGGAATTAATGGAAGTGACTGAGAAAGTATGTTATTAGAAGATCAACTCCTCCCTTGATCCTCTTAGGTCGAACCTTAACCGATTTTTTTTTCTCTTTCTTTAAAGTCCAGGCGGAAGTATGAAGCCGACGCGATTGCCGTGAATGGACTATCTGCTCAAACTCACTTAGTTCAAGGTCGAGACTTTGACAAAGTTTCAGCCAAATTAGACAAAGCTCAGCAAAATGTTCAAGTGAATGGTCTGTTCTTTGGCTTTCTTGAATACATATTGCTTTGGGGACTCAATTTGTTGATCCCTGTCCCATTTTAGAACGAGACTATAGGGCTCACGTTAAAAATTTGAAGGAGACAACTGCCGAATGGAATGTTCAATGGAAAGCTTATTGTGATGTCAGTGACTCCATGATATGTATCCGATCTATTGGGAAGACTGACGTTTCTGCTTTCTGTGTCGTGATCTGCATCTGAACTAACTCTTGGGTTTTTTTTTTGTCATCATGTTCCCGCTGACTCATCACCTACTTGACAATACCATCTATCCCTCAGCTGACACAAGATTTGGAAGAAGACCGGATAGATTTCGTGCGGACCTCGTTTTGGGATTATGCCAATGGCGTGTCTACAATCTGTGTGGTTGACGATGAAGTGCGCATATATCCATTATCAGCCGAATTAGACTGTTGTTAAAGTGACCTGTTATCTTTTACAGCAATGTGAGAACATCAGGAAAGCCCTAGAGCGTTGTGAAACTACTCTGGACGTTGCAGAATTTTCTCGCCAAGCTCGTACTGGGAATGAGATTTATGGTTCGTCAAATTCCTTGAGCTAGCTTGGTGTGCAGCCTGCTTGTGATCCTGATACACAGGCTCAATCTTGTCATTTTTTACAGTCGCCCCGGATTATGTCAACTATGCACGAGGTGAACAAACGCCGTATGGAAGGCCGCCATCGTCAACTGCCAATTTCATTCGTTCCTCTACCCGCAATCCACGTTTGGTACCGTCGACGACAAGCATTCAAGATCTCGCTCAGGCTATCCGATCAGGCCCTTCTTCTCCCACAGAAATTATTAATCCTACCTCCGTCCGGTCTTCCTCCAAAGCAACAGTGAAAAGGGGCGGCGCTATAGCTGATGCTGTAGCTGCCAATGCCTTCACCGGCGATTCGGCCTCTGGATTGACTCCCAAGCCGTCGATGACGCGTTCAATCATGGGTGCCTCAATTACTAGGGCCGCTTCTCCGGCCGAAGCCATGGCACAAGTTTTGGGTAATGGAAAAGATAGCAACGCCAATCATGCGCCCAACGGCATTCATCGACACACCTCAAGTGCTCCTGCCAATCCATCAACTTCCGCTCCCAGTCCTTACCATCCTCCACAGTTCACGCATCCAGCCCAAGTCGACTCCAGTCCGACGCTTGCGGATCAATCTGCACTTCCACCACCGCCAGCCTCGGCGAAACCTGTGAATCGATACGCGCCTCAAATTACCCCAGAACCTCGCACTAATCCACACCGTGCCCCACCAGCTTCAGCTCCCTCTGTCCCAACTAACCTACCACCTCCCTCCAATAGACCATCTTCACGGGCTTCCACGGGGGGCTCAATCCATCCACCTTCAGTGCCGACTGAGGATGGGACTGTGGACCCTCTGGTGGCAGCTTTAGAAAAGTTGAGAACGACTCCTTCGATAGGCTCTATCCGACGCACTGGTACAAGTCCGGCTCCACCACGGGCTAACCAGCGAAGTTCGACAATGGATGTGCCTGCTTCGAGTGTGCAGTACAAGCGAGCTAGCTCACCTGCTCCGGCTGCGGTCATGATGAAACCTCCACAAGATTCTAGATCAAACACCGGACGAACGCCTAGCCCGCAGCCCAACGAGCGTGAACGTTATCAATACGATCCGAGGGCACCATCTCCCGCGCCCTCAAGTGCGCGACCGAGTTCGAGGATGTCTCACCAACAACCTCCGCATTCACAACAACATCAGTCTCATCAAGCTCCGCCGATGGTACAACAATCAAGACCGATGAGTTTTGCCGGTTCGTCAAGGAATCCATCGTTAGGTATCTCTCTCGACGCTCGAGGAGGAATAATGGATCCCAACGGATCTCCTGCTCCACCAAATAATCGAGGTGCAAAGCTCGGGCAGCAAATGTCTCATCATCACTCGCAAAGCCAACCTAATACCACGATGAATAACGCGCCCAGCTCTTACAACGGATCTAACGCTGGGACCAATCAGCCATCGTTTCGACAACAGCAACCTTCTGCAAATCAAGTTCCACCTTCTCCACAGCGACAGGCGCCTCCCCTCCAACACCACCCATCAATGCAGCAAATGCAGATGTCAGCTCAGCATCAACAGCAGTCTGCCGGACCTCCACACACAGTCCAACAAAGCAGCTATAGTTCCCGATCGGCCGCTCCTCACTATGGCTATCAAGCCTCTCAAGCTCCGCCGCCTTCTCAACCCGTTCAACAATACCAAACAGTACCACCACCACCAACTCATTACTCTATCCCCCCATCCCAGTCTTTTCCACCGCAACAACAACAGCAACAACAACAACAACAACAACAGTATTACCAAGCTGGGCAAGCATCACAGCAGTCACAACATTCGTCACAAAATGCTAATGGGATTCAGAGAGCTGCGAGTATGTATGGAAATGGGCCTGCGCAACAACAACAGTACTATCACCCTCCACCACCGGCTCAACAACCTACGCCAGCACCTCACCAACCACCACCGTCACAAGCCCCATCACCGACAGGAAATTATACAGAAGCTGGTTTACCGATCTTGTTTTATGGTCAGTCATCCCTGTCATTTTCTCTTTTTTTTTCTGTATAATTTTTATATGATCAACTGATTTTTAAGATGAGATATTTTTAGTTAGAGCACTTTATGATTATACAGCTACAATGCCAGAAGAATTTTCATTTCAAACTAATGATGTAATTGCTATAACTCATACAGATCCAGATGGATGGTGGCAAGGTGAATTATTAGATGAAGTTAGAAGAAGGAATGGAGGTGGTGGTAATGTTTTACCCAGTAATTTTGTTGATTTATTGACTTGAAATATCGAAAAAAAAAAAAAAAAAAAAAAAAAAATTGGGGGGGTTTTTTTTTTTTTTTTTTTTTTTGTTGTTGTTCTTGTTGTGCTAGGTTTTTCTGTTTTTCTTCTTTGTGATGTGTAATGAATTTTAATAGCAGAAATAAAAGTGTGTTTGTGTGAGTGGTTGAAGTATGTGTGTTCTTTGATCAAAAAAAAAAAAAAAAGTGGAGACTATATATATATATAAGAAGACTTTAATCAGATGGAAAGAGTTGATGAGAGTAAATTTTTGGTTGGTAGAACAGAGAGAAAGAGAGAGAGTCAGAGAGAATAATGTTTTATATTATCACAAACAGTTTTTTTTTTTTTTTTTTTCATCATCAATCATTCATTATACAAAAAAAAAAAAATTGATCAAATAATGTACAAGAAAAAAAAAACTAGGTTATATATATAACTGATCTCTGAAATATTATTATTATTATTTTACAAAAATATGTTTTTCAAGTCTGTAGTAGTAGTAATAATAATAATAATAATAATAATCAAACTTTGGTTGTATATCTCATCATCATTTTGATTTAGTAATAATAAGGTCCTCCTATATATATATATATATATATCATGAATTTCCTGATTTCGTTTGGTACACTACACAACTAAGTACTTATATATCAACCTCTCCTTCTTCAGGAATTCAGACCCATCTCAGAGATTATATTGAGTTTTTTTTTTTTTTTTTTTGGTTAATAGGCGAATGGAATTTAGTAAAAGGGTGATTATTACTTTGAAAGGAGGATGAACGTCCGGGGAGAGTCGTGAGAGGTTTGGTTGATAACAATAAATTTAAATGTTGCCAATAGCTTGAAATATTTTATGTAGTTGCTTGCTTCAGAGGAACAGTAAACCTGGACTTGTACTGCTCATCTGTTGACAATCTTTGACCTAAACAATCC
>MU167211.1:366219-376840 GCA_015951145.1 Cronartium quercuum f. sp. fusiforme G11
TGTAAACATAGGTAAGTCCAATTAAAGCTACAACTCAGGGCTCAGTGTCAAGAGCCCATATGTAAATTACATAAGTAATATAAATAGACATAGGTCACAAAACATGAATACAGATGTAGTCATAGATACCATAAAAGGAAATAGTGACCAGTGAGACTGTGTTAACATGAACACTATAAAAGGAAATAGTAAACAAAGAGGCTGTGTTAGCACAGTATAAAGATAGGAGAAAGGGCACTCTTTCTACTGAGGATCTGAAAGGTATATAAACCCCCTTCTCAGATCCCTCCCCCTTTTTCCTCCCCCCATATTCTGAAACTGAACCACAAACTAGATTAGATATTCTCAAATTGGGATTCTTAGCACTGACTACTAAAAAGTCTGGTGCACTATCCTTCTGAGAACATCTCTCTGTTTCCTCCTTCTCTCTGTCTTGGATTTTACAAGGCCTTGGTCCTTCCTCTGATATTGCACTCACTATCTTCACAGGCTCTGGGCAGAGTTCTTCAAGATAAAGTGACAAGAGGTTAAACCAACTTGAGCTGGGGTGACTACTGTGTTCACAAGGTTTCACAAATTTACCAAGAAAGCTGAAGCAAGCTTTCACCTGACCAGGAGGATCAAAGCAGATCCTCATTGCCCAACCTATACCCCAAACCCTCTTTTAAGAGGTCATCTAACTGTAGTCTGTGCAGGTTTCTTCCCTAACAGACTAACTTCTCAACTACTCTTCCCCAATCATAGTGTTGAGGTAGACCTAAAAGAAGTCTACCTCTCACAACCTACCTCTAGCACCGCCAAGAAAATTGCATCGCATAGAGGCATGCTATGTCACATAGCAGGCCAAGATGCGATGCAATAGGTCTATTTTCCAAGGTAGGGACCTTGAAAAATGGTCCATAGTATCACATGAAGACATGCTATGTTACATAGCAAGCTTCCATGCGATGCAAATATCTTGGCAGTGTAGGTATGGTATGGCTATAATGACACTCATATGTACATTATATTTCAAATAAAACATGTGAATGATGATGCTTCTTTTTCATCATGTACTTGCACCATAGTTTCCTTGCAGGAAGAATGCAAGGTTTCTGGAAAGGTGTTGCGCCTGCTGTAGCTGGTTGCCTTGATGAAAACCTTGTATGTTGCCTGCAAGGATACCTTTTATTTAACATGTCCAAGTCCCTTCAAGGCCTCAAATATGATGAAACTACATTCCATATCCATTTGTTCTGTTTCTTTCTGTCAGCCTACCATGCATGGGTAGCTGAGCTCTGCCTACTACTGTAGGTAAATGAGAGATGAAGTGAGCAAAAAACAAAACTTTATTTTCCAAATAACTAACAAGTTTACAAATTCAAGTTGAAAGACTCAAGTTGGATGCTTGTTGATGATGGTTGGAAAAGATATGATGGTTTCATGATGATTCTTACAAAGAGAGGGAAAAGCCAGCACTTATATGATTTGTAAGGGGGGAGCTACTTTCAGGCTACCTCCTGGCTGTTTGATGAAAGGATCCCAAGGCTTTTTAATGCCTGTGGACCTTAGGTGAAAACAAATAAGAGTCTACACTGGTGCCCCAAGTGTAGACTACAGTTAGTTGACCTCTGCACCGCCAGCAAAAATTACTCGGACAAGGCTGTCCGAGTAATTTTTGCTGGCGGTGCTGAAGAGAGGGTTTACTTATCACAAGAAGACTTCTAATACCTCAGGGTGTATTCCCTAGAGGACAACCTGTCTTGTCACTGCCAACATATTTTCATCGCATGGAAGCTTGCTATGTAACATAGCATGTCTTCATGTGATACTATGGACCATTTTGTGGTTGCATACTTAAGTGACAAGTCCTGTGAGGTGGCTCTTGTCATAAGTACTTTACTCTTATGACTCTTGAAACTGAGCCTGAGGTGAAGTTTCATATTACTACATCAATGCTGCATATGTATTACATTATGTACTGTATGTGCAATACCTATGTTGCACTCTGTGTTCCCATATGTTTATTATGTATTACATTCTGTTACATTTAGTTATTGTATGTAATCATGTGGTACATCAGTCTGTGGGACTGCTGCACAGTCCTCAGGGCTGACATGATCACACTGGCCAGATTCAAACACAGGTGAAGTAGTGATGGGAGAATGACAGTACACACAGAAGCAAATGCCTTGAGCCACTTGACCACAAGGGGATATCTGAAATTCCCCTTTTGGGACAGATCATGCCTTTCAACACATGAGCCTCCTGAGTGAAAAATAGAAACTGAATCATACAGGCCAAGAACCTTGACAATTTCACATCACCCTTCCATCTCCAAACCAGATGAGACACTCCCACAGGCCCAACATGGGTGTGTCTCATTTTATATGAAAGGTTTACTCCTTGGTGCCCTCAGCCACAGGGTAAACCAGAACTGGTCTGGTGATTTCATGGTCACCTGATCTTGTCTTGGTCCCTGTCAAGTACTCATCTTACAAGATGGACTTTGACATGGGAAAAGAAAGAAGAAAAAGAAAAATTTATTTGAATAGAAATAAATGAGAGGAATGTAATCAAGAAAAAATAGTAACTGCTCCGTGTCCTCCATCTGGATATAAGCATACATATGATTATATCCTTTCCTTGCTATGTACACTTGTCATTTGAGTGTGTACATATGTAACTTATCAGCTTATGGGTTAACATGGGTGCTCCCATGGTATTTCCAGCTGACACTTTCCATCTCATTTACTAAAAGCATCCTCAGCAGAGCTTGCAATGTGCAGGCTCTCACATATGTGTAGTGTCAAGCCATCAGAAACTTCTGCAGCAGTCCTTGTAGAATCTGAGGTGGGACATCAAGACTTTCCACATTTTGAACAAGAAGCTACACATCTGTAGGGTCAAGTGGGAGCCTTGTAATCATGTGACACTACTCTTTCTCATAATGTACAACTACATACAAACATCAACACAAACAATGGCTTTCTTTTTACCCAACACAGCCTTCATTGACTGGTCAGTAGCAGGCCAAGAGACCTCATGGCTACTTCCAAGCTTTCTCCAAGAAATACTGAATTGAGTTTCAACTTGAATCTATTCTGTGGCATGAAAGGTAAGCAAAACAAATAGGTACTTAGTTCAATTTGAAATCATTTGAATGGCATGTTCACACATTGGAATCATGCAGATGGTTTGGAAATGCCATGAGATGCAGAAATCATTTCAGAAATTATGCCTAATGATTCTTTTGAGTGACTTCCAGAGAGTTTCCCAGTCAAAAGAAAAAGAAAAATAAATAAAATAAACAAAGCTGAGAATCCTGGAGAGGTAAGAATCCATCACCAAAGGGAGATATTTCTATTGAGTCTCAGGATTGGAATCCATTCCTCACCGCCAAGAAAATTGCATCGCATAGAGGCATGCTATGTCACATAGCAGGCCAAGATGCGATGCAATAGGTCTATTTTCCAAGGTAGGGACCTTGAAAAATGGTCCATAGTATCACATGAAGACATGCTTTGTTACATAGCAAGCTTCCATGCGATGAAAATATATTGGCAGTGCCTGACTCACTTTTGAATTTTGAAGAAGCCTCAGGACTGGGGTTCATTTGTATCCTTACTCTTTTTTTTTATATGAGTCAGCATTGGAATCAACCCATCCCTGGGACTTTCAGAAGCGTCAGGGCTAGTATTCTCTATTAATTCATTTTTCTTTCCTTTTTTTGAGAATAAGGATCAGGATTTGAATTCAACCCTCACCTGGTCTTGAGACTGGCAGAAGCCTGAGGGCTGAGGTTTTTTTTCTTTTTCTTTTTCTTTTTTTTGATTTAGGATTGGAATTCAATCTTGACCTGGTCCAGACACTGGCAGAAACCTCAGAGCCAAAGGTTTTACTTTACTTTGTTTTGTTTTTTAAAAGTTACTTTTCAGAGAGAAAAAAACTGTTCCGAATAGACAACAAAATACCAAGACCTCAGGGTAAACTGAAGAGATACACAAGAAATTCTCTTGTTTTTTGAGGGGAATTTTTTTTCCTGTCTCCACAATCCTTTATATGCAGCAGATATGGCTGCAGCCAAAGTCAGAGCATAAGGAGTGTGAGAACATAAACAAACTAAAAATAAACGCTAGAGATAGGTAAGGGAATTCCGTTTCAGTGTTGAAAAGTTCTAGGCATAATTTCAGGGCTCTTAAATTGCGCTACTATCAAAAAAAAAAAAAAAAAACAGAAGGTTGCTTAGGGCACCGCCAGCAAAAATTACTCGGACAAGGCTGTCCGAGGTGTTCTCGGACAGCCTTGTCCGAGTGATTTTTGCTGGCGGTGGGGGTTGATATTGCTGTGTAGGACCCCCAGAACTGTTACCGAATAAATGAGAGACGTGAATGAGAATTAAGTCATAGATACAGATTTAATCAGAGAGATCATCAGACCCCACCACCATCATCCTGAGAGTCAGAAAGCTCACCTGTGTCATTTGGCATGCAGTATGGCTTGAAGCCAGGCAGGGAATTGAGTACGGCCTACTTGCTACAGATAGGCTTGGATAACAACTTGACTGAACAAAACCCTCCCATCGAGCTTGACTACACAAGATCCCAAGAAAGCACTTGAACAGCAGGAGATAGCTTGCTTCTCACTGCCTCTTATTAATATATTGAACATGGGGGGGTAGCCTTTTAGAAACACCACAAGCAAGTACTCTAGAGGGCTACTTAAAATAAAGAAACTCAGTCTTGTTTGAATGATAGTTTTCCTATTCTTGCAGGAAAGGGGGTCAAATTCCTGTTTTGTCGAAATTGTTTGTTTAGATACAGACTCTCCCTTTAAATGCTAGAATGTTGCAATTTAACTAATATTTTCCGTTTCTAACTCATCAGTAATTCATCAGATGTCTTTCCCAAAACATCATATGAAATATGCCAGCTCCTACATTGTGGAAAAAATAAGCCCCCACATTCTGAGTGATACAGAAGGACAGCTTTTCCTAAAATTATTGTCTGAACTGAATTTGTCAGAGGGATTCAAGGGTACCAAATGAAGAAAAGGATCAGCAAATCCTGGACTAGAACAGCTCTCGATACGGTTCCAAGGAAGGTTTTCCGGGGAAAAAGTGATCTTGGATGGCTCCCAGTGATATAATTTCGGGCATGTTTCCATCACTCAGGTCTATAAGTTTTTTTTTCTGATATGTACTAATGATCGATACCCCACCTTCGAAAAGAAAAAACACCTTCGAAACCTTCAGAATTTTTTTTTAAATCTCACCTCGAACGTTTTGCCAGTAATCATTTCTTACTGAATATGATTTGGAATTTTCCGGAATCATATTTTCCATTCGAATCTATCTTCTAAAAAAAGAAATTGAACCCAAGTCTATCAGCTAAGCATAACCTCACCCATTCAAAGCTGTGACCCCAGAGCGAAGATCCAAGCGAGAGACCCTTCAAGTGTGTATAGAATACAGAGCAAGGACAATCTCAGCCACCATGATCGATATGTCGTTAGGAGGTCAATTGTGAAGGAAGAAAAAGTTCTAGTATTATGTATAAAATCTGGATATCAAGAAGAATGAACTGTGTACATTAGCCGTTTTTAAAAACAAAAATGATATAAAAACAAAGCTATCAAAGGAGGTACATTCACTGAAGTTGATAACGGAATTGATTTCTTAGAAGTGTCGATAAAGAAAAAATTGAACACCACAATTGAAGATCCTTTCAATTGTAAAAATGCGTTTTGGTATTGTAAGTTTCTTTCAAGCTTATCATGCAGCTGGCAAACGTTTTTCTTCTCCTGAATTGATTACTGCTTTCAATGAAGAGAATGAGTGCGAGACTATAATCAGTGTGTGCCTATGTTACTAGGCTGAGCTCAAAAAAGGCTGAGTTTAATTCAATGTTTGGCCGTTACATTTTTAATGCCTTTTATCCAAAGCCTTTATTTTTAGACATTAAACCATTACATAATATTAGGGTACTGTAACATTTTTCTATTGTACCTTATAACCCAGACCCTTATCCGGGAAAATAAAGTACCTCTTCCATCCCGTTACCACTAACTCTCAACCACCTCACTCTAAATACCTTTCAGCTCTCACGGGTAAAAAGTTTGAGATCAGAGGTAACAATGATGATGACAATTGAGGCCCTTTCTTTTCAGAGTCTTTCGACATCGATTACCGGTGTCGACATTTTATCACCTGGACCTCAGGCTTTGATAAGACTTGGCCGACACCGACACTGGAAGCTATCAATTTTCACCCCTTCTTTGAAGACTTTTCTTGGGAGGATGTTGAGAACTGTTCGAGTATGGGACCATTTTTGCCTCCACAGTTACCTTGAGTCCCTTTTGTTCTATGTATTTGTAAATACTATTTGTTCCCAATTATGAGCCTCTTAAATATGCAATGAATAGAAAACAATTTTTGACCCCCCATGTGGCTACCTGGTAGTACCTGGGTATCTCGCGTAGGGTCCCTGTATGAAGTTGAATGTAATAAGTGATGGAATTTCTTAATTTTCATGTCATTTCAAAAGTTAAAAAAATGTCAAACACTTCTTCCTCATGATAGAAAGCTCGAGATCAAGAGTAGTCTCCTACACATTTATGTATCATCGACTCCAAAGCAATTTTCTTTCGACGCTCTCTCCCCTCAAATAAAGGCCCTACCGCCCTACATTTCTGTGTTTAGGCCACAGAAATTCCACTACAAGTAGCAAGTAAACACAAAAGTAAAGACTCTGTACCTGAGAGACATTTGAGAACACAACGGCATCAGCTTGGTGCACGGAACCAAAGCAGAGCGGAGGGGGAGAGAAAGCACCTGTTGGAAGGTGGCGAATAGAAACAGTGACAGTCCCTCTTTCAGCAGTAGTCCAACGTGTTCCTCCTCATATACCATCCCTCATGTAGGTGCATATTAGATACTAACCAAAGTTTCTCGTCTCAGATTCTTTATTGTGGTGATCGAGATGGATTGCTTTTGAAGATGCTTCCGAGTCTCCTTCTAGCCAACTGTCATAGCCTGACACATCAAAACAAGAAACTGGTTTTGACAACAACCTTTCCCCCAAAACCTTTGCACAGTTGAACTTGCTGATGGTGAGTGAGCCAGCTTACAGGATGAGTTGTTCTACCTGACGGGGCGGGGCCGCGGCCTCAGTCTGTCGGGACCGGCCTGCGGGCGTGTAATAATGAGAGTGGTTAGATTTTTGGGGAATGGTGGCTTTCTGTCCAGCGACTTCCTTCCTGCTCGACCATCTATAGCCTCTCGGATTCGAAAGTGAGCAGATGGAAGTTCGTCCGGATATCTCTTGGAGAATATTCTCACTGGTATGTTCACTTGAATATCGAGAACGAGCCGACTATGCTGCCAATACGAGTGATTTTGATACCGATCGAGCGCCTCAGGCTAAAGGCCGGTGCCTGGAGAGTGGTGCCTAGTTCATCCTTAAAAGCCTCTGCGACGATTTCGAGAGATATCCTCTTCGTGTGAGGCTATTATTTCAACGAAGATGGCTGGTCGAACTCTGGTCTATTTCGTTTGAACTCATCATGATGAGACCAAGTTATATTTGCTGTGTAAACAACCCGAACAGACCCGAAGGACTTACGATCGCAGTCAAGTGCGCATTTGAAGGACATTCCAACTCGTGTACAACCTGACAAACAATCGTAAGGCCAAATTAAGGCCTGTCTTGAAAAGACTATAAAGTCTTGGCTTTGTTTAGTGGTTCATCCAGCTACGATCCAGCTTGATGCGTTCGATTTTATACAAGGCGTGTGCTAGGCCTCAGTAGCTGAACCTATGTCTCGACGTGAGATCATGTCTGCCAACTTTGTTTCGAATGAACGGATAAACTTCGTGCTAGGTCGAGGGACGTCCATACACTAGAACGATGCGGGGGACAAGAAAGAAAGCGTTTTAAAATAGACCAAAATGGGCATAATAGACTCCGACACGGCGTTTCTGGCGCCTTGGAACACCTTGCCGTGCCTAGGAATACTACTAGGCATTTCCTTGTCTCGCCAAAAACTCACCTTCCTCAATGGAATCCGCAAGATGCCGGTGCAGCTGGGATAATTTTACCCCGGTTTTCTAACCTTATCCGCTTTCAAGAGAGGCCCATTGTGATTTAAAAACTGTACACACCATCACGTTCAAGAGTCCTCTGACCAATTTGCTCGCTGTACTCTAGTCAACTAATCCACTCCGTTGGAACGCATTCAAAGGATACGGAATTTAGCATAGCCAGCGCGGGTAAATTTTCACGCGCTGTGGCTATCAATGAAAAGGGACATGATACTTATCATCTTGTTTGAACAGTTTGATAAGAACCTGATAATGTAAGCTATGCGTCTGATTCTAGAAGCTCATGGTATTTACACGCATCCGATTTGAGCGGTCAAACTTCGTTGTTAAGTGTCGTATAAGTGGGCTGCTTGGACGTGAATCAATGAGGCCAAAACGGTACATCGAATGTAGGCATTAGGGGTCGGCAACAAGCATATTGTTACGAAATTGCTACACTGTAAGTCAAGGACTCCGAAACAGGGTATCACTTCCGCATTGGGATTTATGAATGGGGTTTGGAGAGAATATTCCACGATCCCCGACGTGGTTCTATGTGTGCTGTCCGCTTTGGGGCAAGCCTTGATCTATTGATCAAGAGATTCAGCTAAACTTGGTTGTTAAGGAACATGCTTGTGGCTTTGGAACACGTCGTCATTTGCGGAATCTTGTTTATGGCTTCCGACGGCGCACGTTTAGTAATTTCGGGATCAATGGTGCGAATTTAAATTTAAAAGAGAAGGTCCAGTATGTTAAAGGACCTCGGCATGATAGCATGATCTTAATTTTGTAAACATATAACTGCAACACTGCAACGGGAGAGAGACCTCTGACTTCGTGTGCTCTACATTGTTCACTTTACATCCTTGACTCCTTTTCTCTTTTACTTCCTCCCAAACTTCATCCAAAGAATTCATCTTTGATGGTTTTTCTTCAATGGCGGGCTCTCCACTCATGTCGCCAGATGAAATCATGAATCCAAGCTCATCAAGCCAAAATCATTCTCCTTCTTCAATAGCCGGCGTTGGGGTTGATCTACCTCCTTTGCGCGGTTACTTACTATCAAGAGCGTCCTCAACTTCATTGAGATCCTCTGGAAATCAAACAGGCGCCAGTAGCAAAAACCAGGGTAATCAGTTCATCACTTGAAGCTATGCAAACTTGTTTTCGCTCACCCCCTGGCGTCCACACTAATTGTAGTGAATGTAGGCGTGGGTAATACCGAAAGTCGAGAATCAACGCCTACAGATTCTTCTAAATGGTTCGCCGTTATTCAAGTATATACCTCCGCATGATAGCAGCTCAATCTTTTTTTTTTTTTTTTTTTTTTTTAAAAAAAAAAAAAAAAAAAAAAAAAAAAAAAAACCTTTTGCTGTGTTAGGACCTTCTCGCTAACTATTCTCCAACAACCACTGTGTGGTGAAGCCTACGACAGAAAACAACGCACTGCGCGCTTTTCAGCAATACCTGTCGTTCCCGCATTGATAGCTCGTGTTCAGGCAAGGGACGAAAACGGTCGACTTGTGTACGCCCCAAGTTCTAAATTTTCACCAGGACTCTAACTTAACTGATTATCATCTGTCAGTCCGGTAGAACATTACCCAGATCTTTTATGTGATTTGGAAATCCGAAGGCCGGACGGTACCGTACTGGACGAGGTAGAAATTGGCAATGCGGTATATTGGCGGACATCCCCCAGTCTTGTAGACGTAGAAGACAAGGGCGTGGATTCATTGGTATTTTCATTCTCGCAAGTGCAGATACCAATGCTTGGAAAGTTTTTCTTTCGTATAAACCTTAGAAGGGCGTAAGCAGAGATTGGTGTCTCTGTGAAACTGAAGCGTGTCCTAAGCTTATCTGAGTTTGAGTTTTTTTTCAAAAAAAAAAAAAAAAAAAAAAAAAAAAAAAAAAAAATTAAATTATTACCATGTTACTTTTCAAGTCCTGAACGCACGAACCCTGACCGGATGCGGATAGGAGAATGGCTCGCCGAAGCACGTAGCAACTTTTTTGACATGCTCCCACATTCACAGGTTCAAGCCGGGGACGAAAGTAAGCAAGATAATCAGATAAATTAAGATTTTTTTTTCAAGATTGATAACTTTTTTTTTCACATTTATTCCTATCGTCATTTTTGGATGATCAATTAAAGTTGTAAGAACACCATTGAGTCTAAAGTTATATGCAAGATTAGATCGTACTCGTCAAAACACTTTTTACCTTCCCAATTTGGTATCCCCCTCAACAGCCAACCAATCCAATTTGAATTGATGACTTTTACATAGACTTTCATTTCCTCTGTATTCATTTTTTTTTTTTTTCCAAAACGTCAAAAACGAAAACAAAAAAACCTTTGACTTTTTTTTCTCACGCAATAAAGCTTCGTCACTCTATCTAAACCTGTGAACACTGAGTAAAACCGGATCCATTTCTCATACTATGACTTTGAAGGCATCATTTTCATTTCACATTCTTCCTCATTGTATTTTCAACTATCACTGATCACCATTCCTGTTCAAATTATTCGATTTAAACCAAAAAAAGCAATTTTTTTTTTTTTTT
>MU167211.1:378594-388765 GCA_015951145.1 Cronartium quercuum f. sp. fusiforme G11
AAAAAAAAAAAAAAAAAAAAAAAAAAAAAAAAAAAAGAACATGATTGATCACCCTAAAATTATACATCTTTTTTTTTTTAATATATATATATATATATATATATATTGTGTAAACTATATTATACAAAACACTTGTGATGAATCATATAAAAAAAAGAAATAGAACAGTACATTTATATATATACATATATATACCTGTTTTTTTTTTTTGTGTGACTTGATCAAGTCTGAAAAAAAAAATCAATGAATGATTTAATTTTTTTTAATCAGCCCATCCATCCAAGTACTCAGAAGGATTAGATAGTGTGTCATCAACTTCAAAATCAATAACACCAGGGTAAGGGTAACCCTCATATGCTATAGGAAGTGGATGATGATGTCCTACAAGCATAGGTAACTTGGGTGGAGGTGGCGGAGCGATAGGCGTGAGTGATTTCTGAAAGACTTCTCGTAATACGTCCTCAATCTCTCGTCCAGATTTACCAAGGGCGGCGATGACAATCTCTTGAAGTGTCTCGCTTGACATTGCCTCGTTCCTATGCTCTTGAAGGTATTGAATATAGCAGGCCCGTAACTCGGGGTAGCGAATGCACATCTCAGTCTTGATCTCATTAAAGATGTTAGATGGAGTGAGCGAGTTGAGGATCTGATGCTTTGCCAACTTTTGTAATTCCGGCATGATGAGCTCTGTGAAGTAGAGTTTACAAAGTTTTATGAATAAATCTCAAGTCAGACATGATTTGGTAAGGGTCAGAGAGCTTCAAATCTGGTATGAGGAACGCACTATCAGCTAAGACGTAAATACTTTTGGGACTGGTCGGCGTTAGTTCACACTCGGTAAGCATAATTTTCGTACTCCGATTTTGAATGAAGGTCTGTAGGTTTTCGAAATCTTCACCTTTCCTTCGCGCCGCACGTTTTTCACTTAGGTAAGTCGAACGAAGTGGTGCAAAGCATATGGACCTACCAATACAAAAAAGTTTCGGTGAGAAGTGAGTGCTAAAGAAAGTAAGGAAGAAGAAACCAACCCGCTAAACATGTATTTCAGTAATGCGCGATACGTCGGATAACTAATTCCATCAAAAATTCAAATGTCAAAAGTTTTTTTTTTTTTTAGGGGGGGGATCAAGACGTGGACTGACGGGGTATCAGTGACTACGACAGTGGCCTTGAAGCGCTCAGCGGGCTGTTGGGAAATAGATTGGGAGAAGTAGATTGTAAGTTTTGTAAGCATGATATATTGGGTTATAAGATCAATGCCGCATGTAATTATAAGAATTCGGGTATACCATTTCATATTCATCGATATCGTGCGTCGGATCATCAGATTCGTCATCCGAATCCCCATTCCACCAAACGGGTTCATCTTCCACCGCCACATCTCCCTCAAGCTCAGGGTCAAGGTTAGATTCCACTTGAAGAACAAGAGGAAACAAGATGAGGTATCAGGAATGTAAATGAGTGAGAGAAAACTCAAACAAAAGTAACACTAGCGTACTCTGGGCGATTGAAGTAGACTGTTCAGGTAATGCAGTTGAGTGAGGTGAGGGTTCCAACCTCGGTTTCTTAGAACTACTCGGCATGTCATCACTACTACTTTGCCAACTCGTTTCTGAGAATTGAGAATCCAATACTAACAACAAAACATTCAAGAGAGAAAAAACAAAGCGTTCAATAAGTGATTTATCGAATAAGTTGATGACCAAGTAAGAAAAAAAAAAACTAAAAGAACACTGACAGTTGGCAAAGTACTTTGCTGATCTTAAAACAGTCTCTAGCGCATATAAATATTTCATTCGACCAGATCGCTGAGGGAAAACAAATCTGACGGTTTCCGGGCATGGATCATTGAAAAGTTGAGAATGAATACCAAGTAAGTTACTCAAGTTTTTAACTTTATCACGATGTTCACGACGATCTTGGAGTAAACTTGAGACGTCAGGATCATTGTAATTACGAATGAAAAGTGTAAAAACTAAAATATCCTGTCAAGTGCAATTCACATTCATCCTTATCAAAAGATTATAATCGAGTTGAGAGAGAGAGAGTTGAACAAGAAGTTTTCTTACTTTAGATTGTTCGAGAGTTTCAATGAATTCAGTCGTACTTCCTAAATCGATGATGGCCTGGTCACTCGGACCTGTTTTGGTGAACGTGCGGGATGTATCGAGAAATGCATCAGGTGATGAGGTGGTTCCAACCTTGTTGTTTGAAAAATTTGATGTGAATAGATCAGCTATAATGAGTGTCCCGAGATGATAATTAAAAAAAAGGGGGAAAGAACGACTTACGTTCATCTTCCATGATACAACAGGTCTATTCTGTCCATAGTGTGCATTATAAGCTGGTGTACCCAAGGGATTAATTTCAAGTTTGACATTTTGTTTTCCTTTGGGCGTTTTGACGGTATAGAGTGAGACCTTTTGACATAAAAAAATAAAAAATAAAAAAATAGTAAAGGTTGAGTTTAAGCAAAGTATTCCAATAAGATTGTGAACCAACATTCATTAAAGGCTCGTGCCTTGTAGCATCTCCGATTCCGGTTGTGTTTTGCCAACGAAAGGTAGTTTTCTTGAGTGTTTCCTTCATTTCTGCTGCTAGACCTTGTATGGTAAATTCAGACTAGACAGATGGCATGATTATCCTTAAAATTGGGGATAAGTTTGAGAATTAGAATAGAATATCGGATAGCAACTTACAATCGGACCACATGGTTTGAGTAAAAGTTTAGACCTGGTTGAGTTTGTACCGAGATGAGTGGGATGGTTGAGAGCCATTGGTGAGATAATTAATTCAAAATATTAAATGAGGTAAATAGATAAAGTACATTGGTGGTGAAAGTGAATGATGACCATCATCGTGATGTCAACCCGACGTATCGAGGGTGATCGTATGACGTCCTCTCAATCGACCTTCACCCATCGATCACGATGACCAAAACCATGCCACGGTTTGATAATTGAGTACTGACTGAGCCACCAACAAGATGAGCGAGCGTTCAAAGACGAGTTTTTTTTTTTTTTTGGTTCATTCAAATTAAATCAGTCAAAGTAAAAAAATGGAAAACATTCTATCCAAAATTGTTTGTGACAAGTCAGAATGATACTAAAAAAATCTAGTCTCACTCATTGGTTTCTAACTATCGAATCAAAGGTCACTTGATCTCGTTCGATTGGAATCTTGAAAAAAATAAATAAATAAATAAATAAAAGGTCTTACAAGCTTGAAACGCTTCAAGTGAAAAAAATAAAATAAAATAAAGAGTTAGGTCAGTCTTTCTTATCCGAATTTTTTTAAAAACAGTAAAAAGAATCTTAGCCTCACCAACTCATTTCATAAGACTTTACAACATTTCATATAAAACTTCACCTTTTCACTCTCACACATATCTTTCAGCGCTAGTAGTGACCCGTACGTTGAAACATCGTCTACAGTCAATCAGATTTCTTTTCTTTTTTTTTTTTGTGAGAGATTCTTGTGTTGGGATCATAAATCGTAGTCCTCCTAACCGAACACTTGAAATGAGTCAAGCTTATGATAATCGTCATGATGCTTGATAGTTAGTAATCTTTTCAACGTTATGAAAAGCAAATGAACGTAAACTTGAAACGTCGCCATGATCGACACACTCTTGGATAAAGTGCTTAACGCGCGTCTATGTCCTTCGTCCTCGTGTGATGTTCCGGGTTTCGAGCTAGTGCCTCAGCCTCCTCCGTTGTCGACAAAGAGGGGAATGGCAGTCCTGGGGCGTAGATGGAGTTCAGTCAGTAGATGTTTGAGCCATAGAGCTTCCTTACAGGAGTTCGACAAAGTCAGATAGATTTGGCTTCTGTGCTGGAGAGCGAGACTGTAGGTTGCTTCTTGGACTTTCACGAGATTGCCACTAAAAATCGATCCGGAAGGTGTACGCCGAGGTTGACTTCCTATCCATCCTCTCCCCGGACCCGTCTGAGTCGGTGAAGCCATTACAGGTGAGCTCACCGCCCAAACATAGTTGCAGGAACTTCGTTGTGAGGAGATAGTTGAGTATTCGAATCGCAGCGTCCCAGTGTGACATTGACGGCTTGCGCAGAAACATCAAGATCCTAACTTGAGTTTGACGGATTCACATAAATATATATATATATATATAGAGAGAGAGAGGGAGCTTATAGCTCAATGTTCTACCAACACATACTTGTACAAAATTATTTCAAAGGTCACAATTACTTTTCCTTACTATCTGAAATTAAGGTTGGACATGAGAATGGCAAGGAGTATAGATTTTGACATTGAACAAACTCGTCAACTAAATGGATTTGAAAAAAAATAAAATAAAAAAAAGGTTTTTTATCACCAAGCTCTGTAACTTTTTTTTTTTTTTTTTTTTTTTTTTTTTTCTCTGATGATACTATTGATCAATTACCAGAAAAAGGACCCTTCATATAAACGTCAGGAATAACTTTTTTTTTTAATTGTTTTCACAGTAATCATTTCTTTTAATAAATATGATCTGGAAATTTCTTGAGATCTTGTACGATCATCATGTCGTGTTTTTTTTCTTTTTCTTTTTTTTTTTTTTCGGTTCGAATCTATCTTGTAAACGAATAAAATGAAAAAATAAAAAAATAGTTGAAACCAAGTCTAGCAGCTAAGGATAACCTCGCGCCATCAAAATCATGATTTCAAAAGAGTGAGTAAACCCAGTGAGAGACCGTCCGAGTGCGTATATAGTACAGAAGCGCATCGACGCTCTCAGCCACAACGATCCAGGCGCTATTTTTAGGTGTTCAATTTTGAAAGAAGATAAAGTCTCAGTATCATATATGAAATCTGGACATCAAGAAAAGAAAGAAAGGTGTGTTTTTGGCCGTATTGAAAGAAAAAAATAGAATCAAAAACTAAAAAAATATCAAAGTAGTTTCATTCGATAAAGTTGACAACGGGATTAATTTTCTTGAACGTGTCGATCAAGAAAAGCCGAAAGCTGCAATTGAATTTTATTATTATTATTATTATTGGAAAAACGCGTTTTAGTATTGTAAGTTTTTTTCATACTTTGTATCGCGCAGGTGGCAAAATAAATAGATAATCCTAAGGTCGTTATTGTTTTCAATGAAAAGAACGAGAGCGAGATTATAATCAGTGTGTGCCTATGTTACTAGGCTGAGCTCAAAAAAGGCTGAGCTCAAAAAGGCTGAGCTTAATTCAATGTTTGGCCGTTACATTTTGAATGCCTTTCATCCAAAGCCTTTGTTTGGACATTAAACCATTACATAATATTAGGGTACCGTAACATTTTTTTATTGTACCTTATAACCCAGACCCTTATCCGGGAAAATAAAGTACCTCTACCATCCCGTTACCACTAACTCTCAACCACCTCACTCCAAATACCTTTCAACTCTTCACCCCCCAATCCCCAGAAAAAACACTTCATATACCCCTAAAAATGTCCGATTCTTTTAGCCAGGAGCTTCAGCAAGCCACTCCAAGCCTCGATGGATATATATTCCAGAAAAAGATCGGTCAAGGTTTCTTCGGGTCCGTATGGCTAGCCTACGACATCAAAGCGAAGGTTAACTGTGCTATCAAAGTCCTTGAGTCTTCCTCTACGATGATGAATGAGATTGACAATGAGATTTCTGCCTACAAAGCTGGGAAAGATTGTATCTTTATTGTCGACTTTATCGGATCGTCTTATGCTGAAGATAGATCTTTCATCGTGATGGAGCTCGTAAAGGGTCGAACGTTGGCCGATTGCAACATGGCAAAAGAAGATTGGGCGTGCAGCAATGCGAGGATCATCGTATCCGAGATCGCCATCGCCCTTGATTATATGCACACTCGAGGGATTTCTCACTCGGATCTCCACTCGGGTAACATTCTTTTAAATGATCATGGTCATGTTAAGCTGATAGACTTTGGTTGTGCTACCTTCCATGACAGAACTTTGATCGGACAGGACGTCTGGGAATTTGAACAAGATTGGGAAGACTTGAGCCATATTCTTTATGAGATGGTCACCGGTAAGAAATTTGAGATCAGATGGAACAATGATGATAAAAAGAGAGGCCCTTTCTTTTCAGAGTCTCTCGACATCGATTACCCGTGTCAACACTTTATCACCTGGACCTCAGGCTATAACAAGATTTGGCCGACACCGACACTGGAAGCTATCAAAGATCACCCCTTCTTCGAAGACTTTTCTTGGCAGGATATCGAGAAGCGTTCGAGTATGGGACCATTTTTGCCTCCACAGATACCTTGAAATATGAAATGAATAGATAACCATTTTTGACCCCCCATGTGGCTACCTGGTAGTACCTAGGTGTATCTTGCGTAGGGTGCCTGTATGAAGTTGAATGTAATAAGTGATGGAATTTCTTGAGTTTCATGTCATGTTGAAAGTAAACAAACAAATGTCAATCACTTGTCCCTCTCATGGTAGACAGCTTGAGATCAAGTTTGGTCAGCCAAGGCATTTTCTAAAGTCAAAGCTGAAAATTCAGTACCAAGTATGTGATCTTTTATTTGAGCTTAGGATCTCAAGTAGCCACTTTGATATTTTCTCATCATTGACTTGCAAATGAAATAGTGTTTTTTTATTTTTTTATTTTTGTTTCTTCTTTCGACCCTCATTCACTAAAAAACATACATTCTTGTGTTTAGGCCATAGATTACTGTAACATTGGTAGTTTTAACTGTATACAGTTGTCAGTGTACTTGTATATGTAGGTTTACAGTTCATCAAGTTTGAGTTGAAATTGAGAATGTGCTGTGCGATTGAGATTACAGCCACTGCGCCGCTTCCTCCAACTCGCAGTTCCTTTTCTCCATCCAACAACATCCTATCCTCAACTCAACTCTTCATACCCTATTTTCGACTTTTCTACTTTATCCCAATCGTCTCAGAACGAGTGGTCAGCTCAGTGAAAGTAGATTGAAAGATTGGAATCATGGGAACTGAACCAGGTCCTGTGGACAGTCACGTGCCCAACTGGGATTGCTCAAGCTCGCCTTTTCACAACCTTCCTATCGACGCAGCAGTCAGTTCCACAACTCCGGCGCATCATACCCTGACGCTGCCCGCGCCCGATCCTCTCCCGTCCCTCTCCGACCGGGTACCGTCCCCTCTTCAAGTTGGTTCCCCATCACCATCACCATCACCATCACCATCATCATCACCATCAGCTCAGTCTCGCTCACACTCGCTGCTCCATCCTACCCTTCTTGCTGCTTTTGTCGCTGCTGCCGATCCACGTCCACTTCTCGATTCCAATCCTACATCGGCCCCTCATGCACAACTCTCACACCCACCCCATCCACCATCGCTTATCCTCTCCGCCATCGATCCTGCTCTCACTTCCGCTCCCACTCTCACCTCAGCTCCTGCTTTGCCATCCAGTCCCCATCCGGCTCCGCTATATCTACCCGCTTCCTCTCCTTCCACATCAGCCTCATTGAAATCAGACCCGATAGATGTCAACCTGTTCTCACTCAGCAAGCCAGCTTACCCGTCCTTCATCTCGGCCAATACTGATCGACACCCGCCACCAGTACTCACGAGCGAGATGGTCGAGCATTCGCTCACGCCTATTCGCATCGGCAAGAATTGGGCTTGTCGGATCTGTCATCGTCAATTTACTCGCAGGTTCAATTGTACCACCCATGAGCGTACGCACTTGGACCTGAATGAGGTAAGCCGAACCCAATGGACTACTGGTTTCGCAAAACAATAACCGACTGTTGACGCTTCGTCCGTCTCGATAGCGGGCCCAGTACCAATGTGTGCTATGTTCCCGAGCCTTTACTCGTAGGCACGACCTAGAGCGTCATATCCACTCCGTCCATCCAGGTCACATCCTCGAAAAGGAACCACCAGGTCCCTCTGGCAGGCTCCCAATCACTATCCTTCCCACGTTTTTCCCCCCGACCAGTCTTCCGTCGAAGCGAAAGTCCAACGGAGGCGCGAGCCCAACGGTCAAGATACGTAGATTAGAGGACGGTGAGATTATGGGCAAAGACGAGTGTTTGGAGGAAGACTCGTCTCGAATCGTTGGTAAGTGTTTGTTCTTGGTGAGCTTGAAGATTTCAGGCTGAAGGCTCATGAATCTCTGTTCCAGTGATAGATCGAGCGGCTCCAGAGCCGTTTCTAATTGATCCCTCCCTCAGTTTACCGTCTGCAAACCCCTATGCGCTCCTACTCTCGGCAAATGCCACTGGCCAGCGTCCGACAGCCATCTTGACCACAGGCTCAATCAGGGACGTCTCCCAGGCCGTTGAAAGGGTGGCACTCGAAGCTCTACCTGCACTTAATCCGCTCGGAGAACCGATCTTCAAGGTGGATAAGAAGTGGGCCTGTGCGACTTGCGGTAGACTGTTTGTGCGTAGGAATAATTGTAAAGCGCATGAGGCTACTCATCGTGATATACGAGAGGTCAGTCTTTCACGTCTTCTGTTATACATTCTAAATAAATATATGACTGAGGATAGGGATGAGTAGCATGAGTGTCCAACTTGCTCTAGATCTTTCTCGAGACGCCATGACCTTGAACGCCATATCACAGCCATTCATCCGCCCGGAGGCTTTCTTGACCATCATCCCGTGCCCCGAAGCCTCTCGCCTCAACCACCCCCCTCAGGTAAAGACTCTGTTCCACTTTCTGCCTATCTTTTGGAAGGATTCAGATGCTCATCGGTCTTTTTAGTGCGTGCGAAACCGGTGTCGACGATGGATCCGATCATCGGACTCCATGAGCCAGTAGACGAGAAATCATTCAACATCTTTGAGACTTTTCCAGTGACTGGGGAGGAGGAACAGGCGCCAAAGAAGCAGATGGAGATTGATCCTTCATTGGACAGCACCCTGGAGGATGTTCGACAGTTTGTCTGGGGAGGATGCTGTTGAGAGACCTCAATCCCAAGATTAGCTAGGGTATCAGGATTGTTATGTTTTGTGTTTTGCCGAATTGATTCACTTTTTTTTTTTTTTTTTTTTTTTTTTTTTTTTTTTTCTAAATTGTATGATGTTAATTGATGATGGGTATCTTTGGAGGGTATGGTATCTTGACCATTTTATTTTATTTGTGGGCATGTATTAAATTATTCTAAACTTGGGATTTTGGTCAAGAGTTTGATATATGTTTATACGTTGTGTAGTTTAGTTGAACATGTACTAACTCATTAAAAAAAAAAAAAAAAAAATCGAAAAAAAATTCCACACAAAGCACGAGTTTAACCGATCGCACACTGTGATGATACCCTGAAATCAATCTCTGACTGTGGGTGTGGGTGTGAGTGTGAAGAAAGATGGGAATCCTATCAACATATTTTTTAACATCACATCTGCCCATGTTACTCAACATAGCATGCCCAGATTCAATGGCCTAGGTCATTTCCTCAAGGCAGAGGAACCTTGAAAAAAAAAGGTTAATGAAATCACATCTCTAGCCATGCTATTTTGAGTAGCACAGCTATATGTGATGCAAAATATGTTGGAGATGGACATGTTAGAGTTGGAATAAGGATACGTAGCTTTGACATAGATTTCTAAGGGGTACTATTAACACTTATAGAACGGAAGGAGAGTTCGAGTGGGTTATCTATTCACCCTCAAGCACGGGTTTTCACATCATAATTGTGAGCCGACAACACCGAGTGGTTATGTTGTTCGGAACCAAGTCAAGATGTTTCGATTGTTTTTTTAAAAAAAAAAAAAACATGGCCATGCATTCCAAACCTATTCGGGAGGCCGAGCGGAGTTGGGTATAGTCGAGATGTCAATGTGATCGAACCTGCAGCGATACGCTCGGACCTCCCTTTTTTTCTTGTCGATCGCTACGCGTCCTTACGCGCCAGACCGACCTGGACTCCACATCACGCCTTCGTTCGTCCGTCTCTCCATGGCGAGATGTGGTATGCCATAGCGTCTGTCTGGTGATCGGAGCTGCGGTTCAGACTGCTAGCCCATGAAATATGCACATCGATAGCCCTGCGGCACTGCGCGATCGAGCCTGGTGGACGGTCTGGGTACGTCGTTTGATGGATTTACGTAATATGCCTACCGCAGTCAAACAGGTTTATAAATTGCTCCATCTCTCTCAATCAGCCCTTTCGTCTTCGCAAACATATTGGTACGATACATACAACATGCCTGACTCCATTGACCCTCAAAAGTGCGCTTTTTTTT
>MU167211.1:395973-410740 GCA_015951145.1 Cronartium quercuum f. sp. fusiforme G11
TTATATCTTTCTCCGTCGTATTAAGTTAAAACCCTCCAAAAAAAAAAACAAAAAAAAAAAGTTTATATTAAATAATCATCTTATTTAAAATCTCATTCACACTTTACCCTTTCATGAAATTTTATAGAGAGCCTATCAAAATATGAAGCAGTTTACTTTGAATGAACTCATACCCTCCTCTGTAATCAATTCCAGCTTCTATCCAATTTAAACCATCATTTTGATAAATTTAGTAAATACTATAAGCCTTTTTTTTTTTTTTCTAAAAGGATGAATGTCTTGATCAACCTTGTCAGCTTCATGAAATCACAAATCCTTTGAAAAAAAAAAAAAATCATTTGTTGAGCTCCAATAAAGGATTAATCTCTGTGCTACAGTATCATCAGTAGAGATTCCTTCACCTTATAGACAAAGCACAACACTGAGCCTATGGCCATAAGAAAGGTCTTCAGTTGTCTTGGGTGGATTCACTAGTTGTGAGAGACAAAGCCCAGTAGAAGATGCTAGTGGAAGTCTACTTCAATCTGTGAGAAGCCTATCACAAACCCATTGATGGGTTTGTGATATATTGATTGTATTAGGGATTTTACAGCCCTGGTCCACTAGTCCAAGTGAGAGCACCCCTCAGGCAAAAAAAAAAAAAAAAAAAAAAAAAAAAAAAAAAAAAAAGAGAAAAAGAGAAAAAGGGTTAAGGATATCTGGCCTCACTTCACCAACCACAAACCCTTCATCAAGTCATACATGCTTCCCAGAAAGCCACACATTTTCTGAGCCATCTAGTATATGAAAAACAAGGAGTGTTGGAATCCAAGGTGGGATAAGGGGAGGAGTAGGATTCCCTAAGCTCAATGTGGGCACATGCTGAAGGGAAGGCCACTCAAAACCCCCCCTACCTGCAGGCCAGTCCATGTCAACAGGTCAGCCCACCAATCACCAAAACTTGCCAATCCAGATGTGCCACCCAAGTGCACACCTGGTATGTGGGTGAGCCCTCTGACACCTGCTCATGTCTTGTAATCCGATAAACATACCCATCCATCAAAGCCTGAAAGGCCCTCAGGGCTTGCCATGTTGACCCTGAGGGGAACTTATATGGTGGTATTCCACTGGACATCACATCTTAAAGTTATGTGTCAGAAATGAAATGACTAGACCAGCATTCAAACCTGGGACCTCATCATAAGCTGAGACACTGTGCTAGAAGGGCTGCCTTTGACCAGTAGGCTATCCAGTTGGTGTTTGGATGTGAAGAGCTATGCAAGTGTTACAGTTGGTCAGTCAACTGAGTGTGTAGTTTACATAGCATGGGTCAATAGTGTATTGACCACACTTCAACATCAAGAGTGTGCTATTTGGGGGATGGAGTTGAACGTTTCCCAATCAGGTCCTCACTTGTGACCTTTCAAGACTTGTCCTGGATTTCGTCATGACTTGTGACCTTTTGATGCAAGTTGATGAAAGGCCAAAAAAATGGCACAAGCCAGCTGAGGGCTATTTGCAGCCATTACACTAACTTTGCACCAAGTTTTCACTAGGTGTGTCAGACCTTGAGTCCTTACACCTTAATTCAAGACTAAAAGGCTTTCAAATATATTATTTAAATTGATTTATACATAGTAATAAATTCATCTTCAAGGGTCTAGTGTCAAATACCCACATAAAAATTGTATAAACAAAAAAAAAACAAAGAGGTAGAGAGGGAGGAGAAACTTCTGAATATCAGAAGAGAGGCCTAGACCCCCAAAATCTCCTACAGACTATCTTATGATGAGAATTCCTACACACCACCAAGGTAACCAGAAGAAAACTCCACCAAGTAGTGAATCATCCTGATTCATAAAATATAAACCCTGAAAGGTCCATAAACCACCAAGTACTATCAATCTTACAGTAAATAATTAACACTAGAGCCTTTACAAATACCACTAGAAGGGAACAGATGGTTGCCATCAGGATCACCTCATGCAAGGTCCAGGAGAAGGGTATAGCTAAAAGGAGACCATAAGATTCCAATGTATATGATGAAGCCCATCAAAGAAAAAGGGTATCAATAGAGCCCATCTTGACAGGTCAGAAAAAAATCTCTATCAAAAGTTCTCTAGATTCTGTCTCCATTAAATTTCTTTTGTGGAATTCTCCAAGGTTAGTAGTTTAAAAGGGTTGATCAAACATTGAAGTGAAAGGATGAAGCAGGCCAGAGGTGTTTCCAAGGTCCATTCAAGGGTGTGTGGGTTGAGGTGTTGTGTGGCTTGTGGGTGTGGTGTACATCCAGGGTAAACCTGGGTTTCATTATACTAAGTTTGATGTAATGAAGGGGTTTAGTGCAATCACAGCGGATGCCCTGAGGAGGTAGCCACATAATTTTTTGTCTGGAGAAGCTGGTAGCAAGGTGTCCGTTGTGTATAGCCTCAACTTTGAAGCTGTATACCTTGCCAACCTTGACAAGAGGCTGACATGAAACAAAACCTTCCATGGCTGATTTGAACAAGATGCAAGCTTTGTCTTATGCCAGGCCAAGATGGAGGGTATTTGCAGCATAGGCAAAAAATACATCTTGTATGCCCTAACATTCTCGAGCTCGAGAAGGATGAAAGTGTCTGCGTAGACGAGTATGTGCGCATCAAGAATCCTGAGGCCAAAGAGAAGATCTATTTCGTGATCGGTGATATTGTGAAACATCCTGATTTACTCACCGATGGAGACCTTACTCAAATTGGTAAGAGGTTTTGAGTTTCCTTGAATCTTGACTGTCTCATCATGTTTTCCTACTTTGAACGTAGTCACTCAAGCATCTTCTATGTAAAGCACTGGGTCGTAGCCGGAAATCACGCCAGAACCACAGACAGGAACATATGCAACGGCCAAAATTTGTCTCAGCTTTTTTTCCAAACCAGTGATATTTTGGTCTGCTCAAGGTCAACAGCTCGGATACCCAAGTGGTGTCCTGGTCGTAGGAGCCAGCGGGCAGTCTTGTGTGAAATCCACATCAGGGGCCACGTCGCCCCACGGCATGCATTCGGCGCCGCAGACATCCAAAGAACGTCACCTGTTTTGGCCTACATACGTCAGTGCCACCTGAAAAAGGTTTGGTTGGCTGCGACCAAAAGTTCTCTATCGAGGTGTGACGTGGCAGGCGTAATGAGACTGGCTTGGATGTGGAATCCATGTGGCACACCTCCCGTGGTGTACAAGCCTTCATCTTTGCGCCAAGGACTTCCGAACGGGTGGCGCCATCCTTTTTTCTCAGGTTCTGGTCCAACAAGGAAAGGTCGTATAGCAGGGCTACTAGAGACAGCTTACATTCCAACGCCATCTTCCATCAGAATGTACACCAAGTCCTTGAGCTATCTAGTCATTTTGTGAATGTTTTGGTTTCTTTATTTCTTTTATGTACTCACAAGACTCCGGAATGGCTTGTCATCGTAGCTCTTCTTTTTACTGGACTAGTTACATAATTGTGCCTCCTTTTCATTTGGACTAACTCTTTGTAAACCTGCCTTCTTGTCTTTTCGGTTGGGTCCTTTCTTTATTATCACTAAGCTTCTTCACATCTCTATAAACAGAGCTCTGTTCTTGTATTTGAGATTCTTCTTCAGACCTTGGTTATCATTTAATGTTCTATTTCGAAATCTCTCTTATTCTCTTGCGCTCTTTCTATCTCTTTTAAACCCATCTTTCAATCTTCAGCTCTCTAAGCTTTTACAATCATCAATTTCTTATTACTATCCTGCTCTTCCAGCCTTGTTTTCGTTCTCTTAGAACGCTTCCTGCCTTGCGACTCGATAACCTCCCTTAAGCCCCAATTATAAGATACATAAGCGCGTACAGTTTCCCTTAAGTCGGTCACTGTTACAAATGTCACTTGGCCGGCTCAATGGTGTGCTTCGCATAGAGGTAAGGCCCGAGCAAATGGGATTCCATGGCCCTGGATGTATGAATAGGCCTGAATAGCTGGCAAGCTGAATATGAATGATTGCATTGGATCTGGCCCCCTCAAAAGCAAATGTGTACTGTAACCTTGATCTCACGTATTTGGTGTGACCCCTAATGAAAGAGATAGTACCCCGTTCCCGCAGTGGCGCCCAGGGAGCCGGCTCCACATAGTAAACATCTTCTGGAACTCTCACGAGAGGCGCAGCTCATAAAAGGCGTACGGGAACCAACCACATGCAAAGGAAACCTGAGTCAGACGTTATGGATTTTTTTCACATCGCCTATCACCCACCGTTCACAGTGTGTCCACCGCTAAACTTGGGTTATCGTCTTTCCTCCGTGTCTCTAACAAATGTCTCGTCTCATTCAAGAAAGACTAAGGGGTCGCTCGCTATTCTTTATCTGGCTCAGCTTATCCAGTGCCACTTTAACCGTTGAGAGTTCGGTGCCCGATTCAGTTTCTCAGTCTCTTTTTGCTCGCAGCAACCTACCCACGTCTGGTGTAAGAGGATTTGATGGCATGACAAAACTTACTGACAAAACCTATGAGTATTCCGATACAGCTGATCTTGAACACAGTTCTCACATCACCTACACACTTTTGGTTGGCGGTGAGGTTCTTTTGTCATGACGCTCACCTTTCCTTCTTCTTCTTCTTCTTTTTTTTTTGGAGGGGGGGATTTGACGGAGGCTGATTTTACATTTTGCGAACCTGTAGGATACGCTGGCTTAATTTCGGTCATCCAATTTGATGAACGTACCCGAAAGTTGTCCAATGTTAGCTCATTCAGTAATGAGATTGTGGGTCAAAGCCCATCTTGGATCACTCCGACTACGGATGGTAAATATTTTTATAGGTGAGACCGAATAGCTGACCATCTTCATTTTGCGAACTTGTGTGTGTGTGTGTGTTCTTTAACAAAAATGCTCACTAAAATCGTTTTTTTAAAAACGATCTCCCCAATTTTTTGGATCAGCTCGAATGAGGTGAGTGCGAAAGATGGACGAAACGCGACCGGAAGCATTGATTTCTACAAGCTCGCGGGTCACAATACTTCCCACTCTACCAAAACATTCGGATCAGAGGGAATTTTTATTAATCCTATAACTCAGGCTTACACAAGTCCAGGGCCGGTCTTTATCGATCTTTCACCTGATCAAAGTAATCTCCTTGTGGCCTCATAGTACGTTCTATCGACAAACCTTCTTATTATTTTGAATAGGTCTGACAAGTGGTTTGTTGGTTTTTTTTTTAAAAAAAATAAAGTGCAGATGGGACAGCTAGTCGCTACGAGCTCAATGATGATCATTCATTCAAATCTTTAGACACCCCTTCTCAACTATTTTTTTATAATGCCACGGGACCTAACAAAGCTCATCAAAGTCACTGTGAGTTTTTTTTTTCTTTTTTTAAAGAAAAAAATCAACTCCTTGCCATCAGGTTGCTCTGTTTTGGATTTGCACATTCATATTCTAATTTTTTTTTTTTTTGAAATTCAATAGCGTACATTCATCAGGCTCGCTATGACGTAAGTGATACCTCGTGTTTTTTTGTTTTTGACTCCTGATCTTTCCGCTATTCCTTCTTTAAATTAAGAGGGTAAGGCGCGCAGAAAAAAAAGTTGATGTCCAATTTTTTTTTTTTTTGTTCTTCCTTTTATCAGCCAACAGGAAGAATTGCTGCATTCGTAGACTTAGGTGGTGACCGAGTTTACGTTCATTCGGTCAATTCTCAAACTGGGAAACTTTCTCCAATGCATACGATTGAAGTCCAGCCAGGTAAAGCTTGGACATATTGCTCGGATCTCACTCCTTTTACAACCCCAACTGACCAATATATTTATTTTGATCAGGAACTGGACCACGCCATCTATCGTTTGTAGTGGTGGATCGAGTCCGGACAGACATCTATTTAATCTGTGAATTATCAAATGAGATGATATACATCGAACTCACTTACCTTACCGACCAATCCATTCACACCGAGATCCGTCAAACCCTCAGTACGCTCCCCATTGGTATTTCAACTAATAATACCTACACAGCAGGTGAGGTAATAGTATCTGCTGACGGCCGATACGTCTACGGAACCAACCGTGAGCCTGATATGTCCCAACCCGCAAGTGATAACAGTGTGGTGATCTTTACTCGGGATCCCACCAAAGGTCAGCTCACGCCTCAGCCTCGCTCCGTCCCTCTCGCAGTCACCGGAGCAACCCCGCGTCATATCTGTTTAAGCCCGGATACAGAGGAGCGTTGGATGGTGGTGGTGGAAGAAGAAACTAACAGGCTCGCGGTCTATGAGCGCGAATCAGGTGTGGTGGATTGGAATTAGTGGACTGGATCGATATTGCTTTGCCCACCGTTGCCCGTTTCTTACCTTTATCTCACCATGGTCATCATCATGATTATCGCCGATCTTGATCGTTTACCGCTTACGCGCGCTTTTTTTTTTCTTCTTTCTTTGGATTGTAAATTCAATTAAATTCACTATATACACTTTTTGAGATAATACCCATCAAGTCTAGCATCATTGTCATTATATACCCAAACCTCTTATTATTTCAAATTCTTTAATTCAATTTGATTTTTTTTGTCAAATAAAACTTGAATGAATGAATAAAGAAGGAAAACAAAGGGGGGGATGATATTATCATTATGATTATTTGCATGGTTTGGTTTAACTAAACTTGACTTTTTTTTTTTTGAAAAAAAAAAAGAAAGAAAAGAACAAACAAGGAGTCAGAGCAAGGATTTTCATATCATCCTTTTATATATATACATATATGTCTATAACTTTCAAGCCATCTTTCTTCCCCAATCCCCCCCCCTTCCTTTCCATTTTTCCTTAGCTAATAAACCCTTAATTGGTAAACCAAGTTAAAAAAATAATCATCATTTTTTTTGTTCAAGTTTTTTTTTTTTTTTTTTTTTTATACATGATACACCCAAAAAATATTCTCATCAATATGAACCTAAAGAGAGAAAGAGAGATACAGGATCGATCCAAATGAACAAAAACTATACCTCAAGTGAGTAAACAAAAGCATATATCTTCATCCTACTACTACATTACATACCGGAATTGCATAAAAACAATGTCGAAAAAAAAAAAGAAAGAAAAAGTGTGTGTGAGGTTTAAACCCACTTTTGAGCCAAAAATCCATTAGGCCAAGACTTGAACTCAAGTACTTGAAGTACCTGTTCAAGTTCTCCCTCCCCATCCATCAATCACTAAGCCCTGAGTCCTCACCCATGATCCTCCCCTCGAACTCAACTCTATCCAGCTCTCTCCCATCCCTTTGAGGCCAAAAGGATCATGGTTGCAACACTTACAGGGACAATTGTATCCCAGTCTGGCAACAAAGTCAAAACCTAAGTGGAAGTTGACAAACTCAACTTCCAACCCATGTTTCACCATTCAACCATCCAAACTGACCTTTGACTGACCTCCAAAACCAGTGCACTTCTGTTGTCAATTCAAAGACTAAGAACCTAGGGAACTTGGTCCTCCTTGATTGCAATGAGCCCAAGGTCTTGTGCTTTAGGATGCATTTCTTCATCAGTTGGGTACCAGCTAATTATCTTGCCAGTAAAAATCTTGAGATCAATAATACCAAAGAAGAATACTGAGAATTGGGCTTTTGAAGGCCTTACTCTTTTGGTTCTAATAACCAGAAAAAAAAAAAGAAAGAAAAAAAGAAAAAAAAGCCTGCAACCTGGAAGATGATAGTCAAAGCTTCAGACAATACAGCTGTTATAGTTGCATGGGTAAGAAAAAAGTGGGTTTAAACCTCACATGCACATTTTTTTTTTTTTTTTTTTTTTTTTTCCCTCCTGGACATTGGTTTAAGCAATTCCAGTACTTTTTTCACTCAAAATATCAGCCCTGAGGATTTCACAGCGATCCCACAGACCGATGAAACACATGATTACATATGACAATCATGTGTAACAGAATGTAATATATATATCTATTTTAAAAGTGTGATTTTGCATTACATAGCACACCAGAATGTGATATATAGTGTACATATGAGAACATAGAGTGTAACATAAGTATCACATATAGAGTCCATAGTGTAATACATATGGAATATTGATGTAATGATATAAAACCTCACCTCAGGCTCAGTTTCAAGAGTCATAAGCATAAAATACTTATGACAAGAGTCACCTAACAGGCCTTGTCATTCAAGTACACAACCACAAGCTGAGCTGTGTAACCCTGTAATAGCATAAGACTAGAACAACAGGTCAACCTACATCCTAAAAGTGTGCAGGAGGTAACCTGGGGGGTATATGAACCCTTCTTCCCTGACCAAGAGAAGAAGATTCTCCCAACCTTTTACAGAACCACCAAAATTAACACAATAGCATAAGATTGAGGAGTCTTATAATCAAGACATCTGCTCAATAGTGCTTGGTGTTGTAGGTGTAAAGCATTATAAAGGTTCAACAAGGTTGGTAACCTTAACTTCAAAATCCCTTGCTTATCAAGACAGCAAGGGCTAGAGTTGAATCACTCAAGCCATAAAGTGCCTTTGGGTTATATTCTTGAGAGAGTTGTGCCATTAGAAGGATAGACATAGGCCTATCCTTGAGGAGCTCCTCCATTAGTGTCCTAAGAAGATTCAGAAGGAATCTGAGTCCTTTATCAAAGGGTCAACTAGCTGAAGTCAATACTTGGATGTTCCAAGTATTGCTTGCTAGCTTGCTACAGGAGTTCCAGATACCCTCCTACAACAACAGCCTAGTAGTAAGCCCTGAGGACTGCACCAGATATTACATGTAGTTTAACAGTTACAGTAAATAACATATGTGTAAGCATATGTAAATTAAGTCAAAACTACAACTCAGGGCTCAGTTTCAAGAGCCCATATGTAAATTACATAATTAGTATAAGTGGACAAAGGTTTAGATACATGAAGACAGACATAGTAATAAAATACTATAAAAGGAAATGGTGACCAATGAGGCTGTGCTAACCTGATATAAAGATAGGAGAAAGGGCAATCTTTCTATTGAGAATCAGAGAGTATGTAACCCCCTCTCTGATCTCTGCCTCTTTTCCCCCTTCCACATTCTGATAGACCCCAATAAGAATTAAGACTTAATATTCATTAAAGAATATTCAAGTCCATTTCCTATGATTGGAAGTCATAGCATTGATTAGAAAAGTAGTCTGGTGCACTATCCCTCTGAGAACTTATCTCTGTTTCTTTCTCATCTTTTTGTGTAAAGATTTGTACAAGGTCTTGGTCTTTCTCCATAGACTGTACTCTTATCCTGACAGACTCTGGGCAGAGATCACCAGGATAAGAAGTGACAGAGAGTTAAACTCACCTGAGTAAGGGTAACCACTGGGTTACAAACTCACCTGAGTAAGGGTAACCATTGGGTTACAAACTCACAGAATCAAGGGTGACTACTGTGTCACAAAGATTCTTATCCTTGACCAAGAGTGTTAAATAAACACTCCATTGACCAAGAGAATTGATAGTGATTCTCACTAGCCCAATCCTCTTATCAGAGGTCGCCTAACTGTATTCTGTGCTGGTTTCACCCTTCACAGACTTCCTTGCCCCTTCCTTCCAATCCTTAAATCCTCAAAACACCTCAACTGTAGTGTTGAAGTAGACCCAACAGTAGTTTATTCCTCATGGTAGCCAGGTGGTGGCCTGACAGAAGCAACCTCCTGACACAGAAGGTTCACCACCAAGAAAGTTGCATCGCATAGAGGCATGCTATGTCACATAGCAGGCCAAGATGCGATGCAATAGGTCCATTTTCCAAGGTAGGGACCTTAAAACATGGTCCATAGTATCACATGAAGACATGCTATGTTACATAGCAAGCTTCCATGCGATGAAAATATATTGGCAGTGGTTGTTGATCATGATGACCTTTTAAATCTTGCTCTAAAAAAAAAGTCATCATCACATTGTGTGATACCTGATTTTTGTAGTGCACCCCTCACAAACTGTCAGGGTGTGGTCCCAAGAGGTGACCAACCACTGAGCAAGAACCCTCTGAGAATGACCTCAGGGCTCCATCCCCTCCCCATAACATGATATCAATCAATGGATTATGAAGAAGGGGGGTGAAGAACTTGATATGCCATCAGAGTTCCTCATGCATTTACATGAATAAAGATCTGGATTTTATCTATTCAATAGCATGTGGAGAAACAGGATTTCCTTATGGGGAATGAGAGGAAGTCCTCTCAACTTAAATAACCCTTTCACCAATATTATTCGGAAGATAATAAGTGAAGTTGGGTTGATTGAATTAAGTATGATTCATTACAATAGAGGTCTATATATAGAAAAAACAATGAAAGAGAAACATGTGAAAGTAAAGAGGAAACCCATTGGGGGAACTCTCAAGGGTATATTCAGTGGATATACATCTTCAAATCTATTATTTACCCAATAATGAATTTATTTGACTATCTGTTCAACGTTCAGTATATAGTGATATGCTTATCTCCAACAGGTACATAACATATGTAGTATTTATTACTACCATATCTAATTTATATGTACATTCTGTTCTACATTTAGCCACAGTAGTTTCGATAAATGTTGTCACTGGCTCTTCACTGATGGTCCGCGCACGGCCAGCCAATTTCAGTGAAGAGCCGGTGACAACATTTTTCGAAACTACAGTATATATGTAATATATTCTATTACATATGTAATCTATATGTAAATTTTTATCTGTTAGCCACTACCCTCAGTTGGCAAGCTGACATAAACAGATCAGGGTACAGAGAAAAGTTTTCTTATTTGAATTTCTTTTGTTCAAATCTTTCCAGTGTATTTCAGTCAACCAATAACAGAATACATTCCTAAAGACATGTAGATTCACTCTTGATCATTCAAATTCAAGCACTCCACTATGAAAACTGCATGGAAAGAACTATATAAGCCATCAATTAAAGGTATACCACAATCTTTTGATGCCAAATTGGCACCCCAATATCAACAAGGAAAAAAGCCTCTCAGCCACAGAACAATTTGTCATAAATACATTTTAATCCAGTAATACTTGAAAACAACTCATTCTCTTTAATACGGAGTAATTCCTATAGTAAGAGAATCACACAGTGACACATTTTCTAAATCTCCTCTTTTTTTTAAAAAAAACTCTTAATTATATACATTCTATCAACTTCTTGTTGGAATACATATATGAAAATAAGACCTAACTCAATCATGGATCATTTCCATATCCCTGCACGTCTCCCTAACTTCGCTAACCTCTGATAATCCCTTACCAAGACTTTTTTTTTCAATTAAAACCGTATCATTTAATAAAATCCTCTTACTTTTCTATGAACTTGAAGCAAATAAACTTACTTCTAACATCCCCCAAGACTAGATCCTCAACACTTTCGCATCTCTCAAAACGTTCAATCGGACCCCGACTTTCTTCATCATCGAATGATACTGGTGAGTGAGTCGCAAAGCAGAGATGATGAGTAAAAAGAAGTATAAGGAATGTGGAAGAGCTGCTCACCAGTACTGGCGCGCACGCCTTCTGCAACGCTTCGCTCCAATTCCTGAAAAGAAAAGGCCCACAAGTAATCAGTCAGGTAGAAACATAAAGAATCAGATTCCAACAAACCCTTGACCCTTGCGTATTCCTCCTAAAGCTCGACAACAGTCCAGGTTTCAAAGAAGGTCCCTCTTCCTTACTAAAGAGTCTACCAGTACCTTCCCTCAATAGACTCCCCCATCTTTGTCCATCCCCCGCAATCTTTCGTACATCAGGACCTGATCCAGATAAGACGCGACTATAAATCTCTGAGACAGCTCTCCTTGCACTCCCTAAGCTTTCAACTTTCTTTTGTCCTTCTTCTTTTTGCGTTTCACGACCACGAATAAAAGCTAAAGCTACCTCAAAATTTACAAGACAATAATCTGCTTCACCAATCAATAAGCGGTGAAAGCGATGGGAACGGATGTAAGCCAAGTGTGAAGGAAGTGTTGAGGGTTTGGAGCGGATGAGAAGGAGTATGAGCATGGGTAAGATCATATCTGCACTACTACCACTACTTGACTTCGAGGTAGGCGTAGGTTTTTCGGGCGCAGGGATAGTAGGCGGGGGAGCAGCATTTTCAGGCTCGGGCACAGGCTCAGGCTCGGGTGCAGTGGCAATGAGTTCGGTGTGGAGTGCGTCAAGCAGATCAGCAGCAGATGCTTGGGCTGGGTCGTGAGGCCTTAGAGGAGTAGGGGTAGGCAGAGCGGAGGATGGGATACGGGTAGCAGGTCCAGTAGCAACAGGAGCCATCATCTCTAGCGCTCCGGCCTCTCTCCCCGACCCCGGTCCGTCCCTCTTGATAGGGATTGGTGGAAGCGCGCTGAGTCCATCTGGAAAAACAAAATAAAGCAAGTCAGCAATGCTCACTAGAGAAAAGAGAGGTAAAGAAGAAAAGACCGTACCAACAATGAGCTTGTGGACGCGAATACAAACCGATAGCTTGTCTCTTGGTGATCGACAGTCACCGTCCTCAAGCCTACCCAACTCTTTCCCACCCAAAAACCTAATCAGAAACCAGAGCTATGGTGAGAAAGAGGAGGGACGTACCAGTTGTAGCCGCGCTGATGATCTGGTCTAGACCCATCCTTAGCGCTGCGATACGTTCAGGTTCATCCATTTCCCTACGCTCGAGATCGAAGCCAAGCTGATCCCTAGAACCTTCCCCATCAGCACCTTTGCTCAGCCTACTGACAAGAGATATAGAGGAACTGACAAGGAAAGGTCAGCGAGGCCTAGGCGGTCGATGGTCTCGCCTAAGTCTTCATCGATAATGGAGGCATAAAGTCTGTCGTAAAGCTCTACACAAAGTACTTCTTCTAATAACTCCAGTGTGTGGTCTACAATCACAGGCTCTTCGTACTCCTTAGCTACCTCCACTTCAATAGTTTCATAGAGCGTTTGGAGTGCTTCTGCTACTTCTCCAGGTGGCGCGAGGTAGAGCGAGCCTGTAACCGTTTGTGATAAGCTATGTAAACACACGGACAAGATTGGAGAGGAAGAGGCGAGCTCAACTTGTGCCTTGGGGTGGATCGCGAGAGAGCCTGTCGAGGAAACTATCAATGGTCGAGAGCACAGATTCGTCGAGGCTATCAAGACTGTCACGTATTCGATGCTTGAGTGCGTCCCTGAGTGCGAGATCGAGCGCAGCAGAAGCGAGTGAAGGTCCTGGTGCTTGAAGAACGCGGATAGGGAGCGATAGTGGGTCATCAACCGGATCTGATTGTGGAGAATCCTCTGGTTTAGGTCCGAAGAGGGAAGCAAGACGTTGAGTGGTTGAGGATGAGCTGGTCCTGGATGCAGGAAGGCCTGGGAGAGTGAGTGTTCGAGGTGGAGAGGTGAAGGCAAAGAGAGGTAGCCTGAGACGAGATGGTGCTGTGAGCTCGCTCGAGAGGCTTGTTGATGGTTTATTGGTCGGCACTAAGGCACTAAAGGCCGATCGAGTCAACATTAGTCAAGTTCAAACCACATCCTACTCGCACCACTATGGACAGCCATGGACCACATCAGGACGACCACATACCTCGGATCAAGATCAGTGGAAGATGATGAGCGGAGAGGCGGCCCCGGGCTACAGACCAATAGCCGATCGCCTTCGATCATTCCCCTCCATCCTGAAAGGGTAGAACAGAGTGTAGTACCAGAGTCTGGACTAGCGGTGAGGAGCAGATGGTCGTAAACGGTTTCAGTCGTCGCTGAAGCTTGCTTAGCTTGTGGTAAGACGAGTAGCAAGACGCCTGAAGGACTGGTAGCCAATCTTCTGATCAAGGCTCTTGTTGGTCGTGCAGAAGGAGAGGCAAGGAATCGAAGAATAGCCCATCCCAGTGAATCACTCTCAAGTCCAAGCGCTTGAGCATCTGCTCGCAAACTCTGAAAGAGTAGGGCATCGGTGGCAAGTGGGGTTGAATGAGGGTTGAGGACGGCCGTTGGAGTTGAGAAGGTTGAGTATGAGATTGGTTGACGGGTAGGAGTGGAGGCTATTGATCGACGAGTTGGATAAGTCGTAAAATAATTTGAAGGTTGACTGAGGTTGACTGAGTTTGTGTTAGCAGATGTAGTTGGATGTGAGTGAGTGAGTTTATCGTCATTTGTGTTATTGGATGAGGTGGATAGTAGAGGGTGAGTCTGAACTGGTTCTGACATTGTCTTGATGGAGATTGAAGATGGAATAATATTTCTAGTCTGGTCTGACTGTGAACTGAATGACTGTAACCTAGGAAAGGTTTGGGAAGAGCTTACTGTAAAAAGTTATGATAGCTCGCTCTTATGCTGATAAGGTGACCAGCTAAGCTACCCACAAACCCTCTGATAGCTAATCCTAAGCTTAGCTGGTCCACCATTGCTAATGACTTGATCTGAGACACAAGTGACAAAGTAATCTTTGAATGAAAAAGAAATTGGTTATAAGCGGAACCAAGCTCCTCCTGGGAAGCCCTGAGGCTTTGGAGAAGTCAAATTTTGATGCTGACAAGAGAGTTGGGCTGGTGAGATGAATAAATTGTGGGATAAACAAACAGGTCCAGACTGATAACCATAACTAACCTAATAATTGAAACCAAGTCTTGAATCCAATAACCAATAACCAATAACTAAAGTTGAGAAATATATGCGCTCTGGCCCGCCACCCAACTGTGCAGAGCTTCCATTCCTTGTTTTTTGTTGTTTTAAGATATGAGTTGGATAATAATACTGAAAACTAAAACTTTGTGGAGACAAACTCAGAGGCAGATATCCTCAGGGAGAAATCATATCGCTCCTTGGCAGAGGCACTCCTCACACGCTACCCTAC